>PVJD01003828.1:0-152573 GCA_004026545.1 Mormoops blainvillei | reverse complement strand
CAGAAATCCTGAACAGGAAATCAGTCGGGGAAGTCGGAATAGAAATGATGCCACCCAGGTGCCTGACTCTGACCCAGTATGTAACACAATGGTTCGATGTTAGTCCCTTAGGGATATTTGGCAATGTCTGTAGACATTTTGGGTTGTCATAACTGATGGGGGAATGCTAGTAGGATCTAGTGGGTGGAGTCCTACAATGCACCACAGCCTCCAACAAACAAGAATCATCTAGTCCAAAACGTGAGTAGTGCCAAGGCCAAGAAACCCTGATTGCACACAAGGGACCAACTGGAGTATCACTAAGTCTCTCTGGAGAGAAACACTGCAGGGAATATTCTGACCCTGGATGATCCGCTTCCTGCTGGATTTCCACCTGGGGAAATGTCCGGTGTGGATCACTGTAGGGCCAGGCAGGCCTTGTTTACACTGAAGCTGAACGGTAACGAAGAAAAACTGCTATCGCACGCTGACCTTCCTAAACACGCTCCCCAGCTTCTTGAATTGGAGGACTGGTACTATGTCATGGTGGTTCAGACTGCTGAGATGGGCTCCAACTTCCTGTCTCAGAAGGGCAGCTAGTTTACACTCCAGGAGGGCTTACTTGTCCTTTTTGATATCTACTTCAAAGGGAAGGGCTCTGGCTTGAATATCCTCACCTCGCTTTCAAAATTTGCTTGGCCAATCAGGAATGGATCTTGACCAATGAAACCTGAAACGTGTCCCGCGTTACATTATCAGCCTTCCATGAAACAGAGGCACTGTAGCCGACCGAGTCTAGAAACTCCCGGGCTGAACCAAGTACACAGTTCTATTTACTGCAGGACTTCTCAGAGCCTCGAATATACTACTATGAACCACAGTCTCTAAGGGCATGGGGGTATGTAGACTGCAGTATTGCTCAACTTCTATGTCATTAGACCCTTTTTTTCTAGCCATACTTTGGACTAGTATTCATTGGTGCCTGTTTTAGACATGCTGACCTAGACCTTTACAAATTGTATTCTCAAATGTGAGAGAGAGAACTGGCACAGTGCCCGATATACGGAAAGCACCCAAATAGTAATTCTGCCTGTCTCTTGCCCATTCGTGAATGAGCTGTTTCTTCTCAGGTTCCTCTCTTATCTCATGGCAGCAGGACAACACAGGGCTTCAGAACAAAGCCTTTGGAGTCAAACACACCTGGGTTCGAGTCCCCAGCTCTGCTCCTTACTCCCTGACTTCAAGCAAATGCTTCTCTTCGTGAAGAGCCTGTTTCCTCATCTACGGAATGAGAGGACCTATGCGGCCAGGTGATTATGAATGCTGTAAGGTGACGTATGCCACCGTGCTTGCCACAGTGCCTACTTGCACTCTGGGAGCTCCTAGCCAATAGAAGCCATTAGTGTTCCTATTAATGAGGGCGGAAAAGGAGAAGATCCACTCCCGGTTACCTGTCCAGCAGGGCTCCCAGCCTCTTGGCTATGTGGGCTCGGAACTCGGGGGTGGTCTGAAGCTCGTTGCCATCTTGTTCATGCTCATCCACCTTATGCCTGCAACACACACAGAAGGACCTCAGTTCCTGCCCGCTCAGAAGCTGTCCCCATGAGGGCAGGGACTACATGTGTCTTGTTCACCCTGACATCCCATGGTTTAACCTGGCCTTGGCCCACAGCCGGGAATCAGTATCTGTTGAATGACTGTATGAAACTTGAACCTAGAGCGTACAGTACCTGAGGCTCGGCTGGGTGGTTGGCAACTGATTTTTTACAGCATCTGTGGAAATAATGAATATTTGAGGCATTTATAGAGGAAGTGACAATAACAATACCTGTTGTGTCCCAGGCGTGCTTTTAAGTGATTTACACGTATAACTCATTGAATCTTCCCAACAACCCCATTGAAGGGGCCACCCTTAGCTGTATTTGGCAGGAGAGGAAACTTTAAAATAACTTAGCCAGAGTCCAACAGTTAAAAAGTGAAGGAGTTGGGATGAGGACACAGTCAACTAGCTCCAGAGCCCCTCCTTTAACCACCATGCTGAACAAGCAAGTCTAAGTTTAATTTGATTCTGGCACTTATTGAGTGTTTCCTCAATCTACCTGGTTGTGTGCTAAGTGCCGTGGAGGACAGAGAAGGGGGTTCTATTACACTGATCACATTTTTCAAGCCAAGACATTGGAGATTCCTGGCCTGGTGGTCATTCACCCAAGCAAATACTGAATGTCTAATATAACCCAGGTGGAGTTCTACTAGCTAAACAACTTAGACAACGATCCCAGCCCTCATGGAGCTTACACTCTAGTTGGCAGAGAGAGGTGACAAAAACACACACAGAATTGTATATGTAAAATTAAATACTAAATATAGTGAGAAAAACATCGGAGGAGGGAGGTAGGGAGTGCTGGATAGGGAATCGCGTTATAAAGGTGGGCAGGGAGGGTGTCATTGATAGGTTACATTTGAATATAAATTTGAGAGACAGGTGAGGGAATAAGCCAAGTGGATACCTGTGGAAGTCTTCCAGGTGGAGGGATGAGAACCTGCAAAGACCCTGAGGCAGAAGTCTGTCTGGTGTGTTTTAGAGCCAGTAAGGAGGCCAGTGTGGCTGCAGGAGAAATGAGGAACTCATGGGGGCCAGATCGGGAGGCCTGGTGGGCCAATGTGAGGACCTGGGCCTTGAAGGAAGGGAGAAGCCACTGGAGGTTTCTGCACGGAGGAGGGACACAAATGAACTTAAGATTTTGCAGGCTGCTGCATGGAGATAGATTTAGTGGGGTGAGGCCAGTGGCAAGGACACTGTTGCAATAATTGAGATGGTAAGAAGTGGAAGGACCCTGGAGATACATATTTTGAAGATGGAGTCAACATAATTTTTCTGATGGACTAGACAGATGGTGTGAGAAATCAATGAAAGGTTTTGATTTGAATAATGGGACCAAAGGTGCTTATAGAGTTAAGGGGCTAACTGAATAAAATGGACACTTGGTAACTCTGGACCCAATGCAAGGCCACAACATTAAGCAACTCCAAGAGACAGTTTGCATTGTGGTCTGTGTCCATGTGCTCTGGACCACAAGACAGAATACAAAGTGCCCGATGGTCTTGAAGTTGGGTAACTGAAGCCCTGGGAGGGACAGTCTTTATAGACCAGGGGGTTTCTCTTGAGTATGTAATCATAACGGAGAAGAGTATTTCTTCCATCATGACAGCAGACCAATGGATGTGAGGTATTGTCATGGTAGAGAAGCAGTATTTGACCCCTGGCCCCAGAAGACTAAGTTCAATTAAGCCCTGGCTCTTCCACTGACAAGCTGTGTGACCCTGGGCAAGTCACTTTACCTCCCCAAGCCTTTGTTTTCCTCACCTATAAAACAGGGATAAAGACAACCAACCTTCCAGTTAGTGTGAGGACACGGTGAAGTTTCACACTGCCTTGAACGCTGTTTTCGTGTTCATCTCCCCCCTGGCTTTGTAAACTATTGGAGTACATGCTCTGCCTTTTTTAATCTTTATAACCCCAGCTCTTGGCTATGGTGTTCTGGTGTGAAATAAACATTGCATACCTTTATCCAAGCATATGTTGTCCTAAAACTAATTATTGAAATTAAAAAAAAAAAAAGGCTGGGATCTATAAGAATACATAAATAAAATCTTAAAAAAAAACAACTAAATAGCCCTGGCTGGTGTGGCTTAGTAGATTGAGTGCCGGCCTGTGAACTGAAAGGTTGCTAGTTCAATTCCCAGTCAGGGCACATGCCTGGGTTGCAGGTCAGGTCCCCAGTTGGGAGTGTGCAAGAGGCAACTGATCGATGTATCTCACACATTGATGTTTCTCTACCTCTCTTTCTCCCTCCCTCCCCCTCTCTCTAAAAAGTAAATAAATACAATCTTTAAAAATAAATAAATAAATAAAAATTTAAAAGGAGTGAGAGTTGGGCAGGAGAGGGGAAACCTCCCACAGAGAAACCAGCCACATAACTGCTGCCATGTCTTGGGCCTTTAATATGTGCAAACACTGCAGATGTATCATCTCAATTACTTCTCAACCTGATGGGGTTTTTCCCTTTTATAGATGAGAGAGTTTAGGTACAGTGCTATTTAAGTATTTTGCCCACATTCTCGCCGTTAGTGCGTGATGGAGATGGAAAGGCAGACCTGTGTACAGAACATGAAGAGAAAACTGCAGGATTATGGGGCCCTGAGATGAGAGGGTGTAGCAGGGTCTGGAGCCTGCCTACGGGAAGTGCAGTGCGGCAGGACAGCAAGAAAGGAGAGGCAGGCAGGGAATGCATCACCAAAGAGCTTGCAAGTCCTCTTAAACAAAGGCAGGGGTTTTTAACCATGCCTGGCCATGGCCTGTGTTGGCAGTCTGGTAAAACCTGGACGGACCCCTTCCAGAATAGTGTCTTAAATGAATAAAATAAAACACATAGCCTGGCCAGGTAGCACAGTTGGTTAGAGCACCATCCCAATACAACAAGGTTGAGGTTCAATCCCCGGTGAGAGCACATATAAGAATCAACCAATGAATGCATGGACAAGTGGAACAAACGGGTTTCTCTTTCTTTCTCTCTAAAATCATTCACACACACACACACACACACACACACGATTACAAATAAAACTGATGACATTGAAACTCAGTTACCATAACAGTAAAAACCCAAATCTGGTATACTAATATATGTGCTTCTTTTTTTAATGCATTAAATAAGATCTAGAGATTCTTTAGATCTAGGGCCTAAAAGTTATTGTAATTCCAAAGCAGGAATGAGTGTAAATAATTTTTCTCAATATTTTATTGTGAATAAAATATTTCCATATATCTACAAAGGCTGTAATGGGACACGAAAATTAACTTTTGATGAGACAAAATAACAGGTATTGTCAAAGTTACTCGTGGCTTGTTGCTCACATGAAACATGGGAAGGGATGCTCGATTTCCAAGAGAGGTTAACGAAAGTAAAGATGAAATATTTTTTTCCTATTCCAAATTCATGTACCCTCTACATTATGACTCGGTACCCTGATGATGAGTAGTTTTGGACTTACTCCCAGGGCACTAGGGAGTCACCGTCAGGGTTGAGTGTTGGACACAGTTCCCTGGCAGCCCAGGGTGTGAAACGTGTTGCAGGCGGGGAAAGACTATGAGAATCTAGAAAAGGGGGCTATCACAGTCATTTCGGAGAGGTGGCGGGCGGCCCAGTGTGCAGCAGTGAAGATGGGTCAAAGGGAACCGAGTCAAAAGACGTTCAGGTGCCTCAATTTCCCAGACTGGGATAATGAAAGAACCCACGCTGCTGCACCAGCCCGCGTTTTGACTCTAAACCCTATCCAAGTCCCTGCACCCCTCTCGGCAAAAGAAGTCAAGTCCCGGCGGCTCCTTCCTCCCCATCCATCCTCTCAGGCCCCGGGGAAGACCCCACGCCCTTCGGCCAGACTGCTTGAACACAGTCCCCTACCGGTTCTTTTCTTCTCCGGCCCTCTCGGGAGCTGCTCCAAGCCCCAGGCCGGCATGGCGGCCTCGCGGCACCGCGCCAGCTCCTCCGCATCGCTGCTACTGCCGCTGCTCTCCAAATCGCTCATGGGACCTCGGGGCGCCGTCCTCTCGAACCACCGCAAAGCATGGTCGCCAGTGCCTCCACTAGCGATGCACCTCCACGGCCCCGAGTGAGAGAGGAGGAGCGCAGGGCGTTGTGGGGACTGTAGTTCTCAGACTCAGACCGCCAATGGCCATTGAATTGTCGCGGAAGTGTCCCGAAATGTAAGGATTTAGAAGCGCCAAAGAGATCAACTTCTCTACCCTTTTCGTTTTTTATATTTTATTTATTTATTTTCAGGGAGAGGGGAAAGGACGGAGAAAGAGAGAGAAACATCGATCGGTTGCCTCTCGCGCGCCCCCGAATGGGGACCTGGTCTGCAACCCAGCCATGAGCTCCTGCTGGTAATTCAACCGGCAACCTTTTGGTTCACAGGACAGTGGTCAATCCACTGAGCCACACCAGTCAGGGCTCCACCCTTTTCTTGATGAGGAATATGCGACATACGGAGGGGGGAAAATTGCCTAAGGTCACACAGGGGTTAATACCTAAATTCCCACGGTTTGATTCAGTGTAGTTTCAATATTACTCATTTATTCCAGGAATTCTGAAATCCATCTGGGAATTGGAAACAATTTAGGAAATCTGTTAAAATGCAGATTGTTGGGCCTAACCAAAAACTAACCAAATCAGAATCTCTTGAGAGCGGGGGACTCAGGAATCTGTATTTCCTCCAATATACTGGGGTGTTGCTTCTACTCAGAGTAAAATCTGTGAGCCAGCAGGATGCATAATACTCAGGACTTTGTTAGAAATGCAGGGTCTTGACTTCAGCTTAGACCTACTTAATCACAATCTGCAGTTAAATAATTTCTCCAGGATTCACAGTAAAGTTTGAGGCACTATCTTAGGTGATTCTGAGGCACAGCTGGGTTTTTATAAATGTGTTACTCAAGTTCGAACCTCCAGTTTGTGAATTAACTGTGGCTCTTTTTCGACTTGGCAAGCAACTATCAGGCTTTGGGGTGGGGGCCAGGGGAATTCTGTAATGTGAAACAACTTCTTGTGTGTTTTTTGACCCTCCCATTCTTATAAATAACTTTCAGTGGCCAAACCCCAGATTTGCTCTTTTTTTTTTTTCTTCTAACTGCTAAAACCATTCTCTTTCACCTGGCATTACTGTAGCATTTGGAAAAGATTATAAATGTTGTTCCTTTAAAAAAAAAAAGTCCATGGAATTTTTTACAGTCATCCTTGCCCTCCCAAACTGATTCCTTTTTTTCTCAATTTCTCCAGTTTTCACTCTCAGACTTGAGAGGCTCAAAGGATTAGGCAAGCCCCACCAGGACGGCATAAGCACCTGTGGAAAGAAATGAAGATCATCCAAAAGAGGATGAACAAAGTGTATTTATTCCCAACTCGTTATGTCGAGGGAGTCTACCAGCATTCCCTGCATTTGGCAGAGACTGGAAGACAGGCAATGGGACAATTTTACAGTGGGAAGTCAAGGCCTCAGGTGTGTCCTGATTGAGGTTGGTGGCATCGGGAAGCTGGAGGCGGACTATCTAGAGTCAGGACACCATCATCTGTGATTGTTAGAGAATTTATTTGGCTCCCTCTGGTTGGCCCTGAGCTGGGGGCGGGGGGCTGGAAGCCGGCAGCTATTGACCAAGTCAGGATAGTTTTGTGTTGATTGCTGCACAGGTGGTGGTTTGGCTTCCCAAACTGGTGGCTATAGAGGTTGTGGGTCAGAATTCTCCTGTCATATATGGTCTGGTCATTTGTATATCTAATCTTTCATGCCCCTCCTCATTCCTCCACTGGCCCGGAGGGCTAAGATAACTCTTAACAAAGGTGGTGGAGACAGGGGATCTCGCCCTCAGAGAGCGGGACTGATTGATGGGATGAGTCCTGGATGAGAAGGTAGAACTGCCCAGAGAGGCTTCCCAGAAGAAACTATCTGGGTTGAAATGGAACCTTTGTGGCCTTCTTCTTGGAGAGGATGAGGGTATCGCTGTCCTCAATACCATAGCTCCCAAAGGCTGACCAGTCCTGCAGGACCTGGCCTCGGAACTCCAGCTGTTGCTGCTTTCTGAGTATCCCCTGCTTGTCTTCTATCTGCTGTTTCAGGCCCAGGATGAAGCTGTTGGGGTCGATGGCATAGGCGTCGCTCCCACCATCTGGATTCTTCACAAAGACCTGGATCTCGGGGGTGATGGTCTCCAGCAGACAGATGCGAGTGTCGGAGAAGATCCCGAAATCAGCCAGGGCTTTGCGGCTGCTGAGGAGCTGCCGCTTGCCGCTGGGATTCTGGAAGGACAGACGCTGTAGGCCAGAGCAGCCTTGACTCCGCCGGATCTTCTTCTTAACTTTCCATATAGGCTCATAAGGGTTTACCATGAGGATAAAATCTGGGTAACCCCACTGCTCCACTGTCACCTGGATGTCTCGTGTCCTCTGAAAGGGAGAGAAGAGAGGGGTTGAGTCCACACTCCCCTGTCTTACATGCCGAAGTTCCCTTCACCTGTCCTCATTTTTTCTTTCTTTAAAAAAAAAAAAATTAAATTAAATTTTAATTTTTTTCTTTTATTGGTTTTAAAGAGAGGGGAATGGAGAGAGAAAAAGAGGGAAAGAAGTGTCAATGTAAGAGAGAAACATTGAATGGCTGCCTCTTGCACACGCCCCAACTGGGTTCGAACCCACAACCCAGGCATGTGCCCTGATTGGTAACTGAACCTGAGAGCTTCTGTTTTGCACACCAGCCAGGGCTGTCCTCATCTTTTCAAGAGCAGCAGCAGCAAACACTTAGAGAGTGCCAACCACCTTCTAGGCCTCGTGCTGGGTGCCTTTTATACTCTATTTAATGCTTTTTATTCTCACAGCAGCCCCATGAGGAGTTGGTTCTCCTATTATCCCATTTTAAAGAAGGAATTGTGATCAAACAGGGTGAAGTGATTTACTGAACACCTCAGAGGTAGTCAGGAAGAGAGCAGGTGTTTGAACCCACTCCAAAGTCTGTCTTCACCAACAAAGAGGCCACACTCAAGGACCTGAGAGTCCCAGGTGGCTGAAGAACACACATTGAAGGTGCTGGGGAGGGCCGGCCCTCTATGTGACCCTTTCTAGAAGGAGCAGAGGCCCAGCATGGTCAAATCTTTTGATTTTTCAAGGTAAAAATCTTTGCACAGTTGTTTGTTTCATCAGGAAAAATCCAGAGGCATACACTTTTCAGCCCATCCGTGGGCATCATTTGGCTGGTGGGCTTGTTTGTAAACTCTACCTTATTAGAGAGACTCCAGTTATCCTTCTGCCCTTGCTCCAAGCAGGTCCGGCTTGTTTTCTGGAACACACACCAGTCCCTTGCCTCTGAGCCCCTGCCACCCGACCTTCTTCCCAGATGGAGTGCCCTCTGTTCTGAGCGTCTATATCCCTCCCTGGCTTTTAAGACCCACTTTTGGCCCTATTTTCTTTGAGGAATCTTCTCTAGTGACTTCAAAGATAACATTTATTTTCCATTTCCAGTGCCCTACAAAGACCTGGGTGTGAATCCTGCTGCCTCTTCGGAATGTGACCTAGGTCAATTAACTTAACCTCCCTGAGCCTCAGTTTCCCCATCTGTTAAATGATGACGATGATAATAATACTTGACCTTTCTACTTCACAGAATGATCCCTGGACAAGAGCTTTGCAAATTGTAAAGTACAATGTGATTAAAATAAATTATTATGGCCTTTGCCTGTACCGTAGGTTTAGGATCACATTATATTATCTGTTATTGAGCATTTTTTTGTTTTCTGAGTATGTTCTCTGGTAATTCTTTCTAGTAGTTTTCTTTTTCCCCCCAGAGTTTGGAGCAAGGAAGCACTCATTGATTGAGAAGGCCTAGCTCAAGAACATGAGAGAATTAATTCTCCAATCAATTTAAAGACAACTCAAAATTCAGGTATCCTTTAGCAGTTTGTGCAAGTTTGTTTCAGAGACTATTGCCCCCTTGCTGCTGTCCCACTACCTGCCCCAAGCCCAGTGCTGGCACAAAACGGCTGACTGAGTCGACTTGCCTGGGCTGAGTTTATGCAAGGAATGATTGGGAGCATGGACCTGATTATCTGGTAGCTATGGGAAGAAGAAAGGAAAGGAGAACAAGAATTTAAAGATAAATGTGAGACTCAGAATGTCGACCAAGACATTCTTGGTCTCAGAATGTGAGACCAAGTTTGCGAAGCCGGTGGGTGGTGCAGCCAGGCCTCGGACTGTCTGACTCTAATGCCCTGTTGGCTCCATCAGCGCAGAAATAAATAAGTAAACACTATGCATTTATCTCATTCTGGGCGTGGAGCCTCTGGCAGCAGCCTAGAGAGGAGCTATTACCTTCACGGTCCAGCTGGGGACTGGGGTCTCCTTGTTGTCATAGCAACAGTCCTGCTTCAGGCACTGGCTGGCCCTCTGAGCGACTAAGTCCCATCTATACCCTTCCGCCACATTGTGGGTAGGGTCAGCCGGATCCAGGATGATGGGCCTGCAACACAGGGAGAGAGTACCCAGGCTCTTTCTAGTTTGGAGGCCTGCAAGCCAGAAGGAAGGCTTCTCAGACACATCTCTTCAAGCCCCTGAGCATCTGCTATGTCCAGAGCCCCGGACCATTGGTCCAAGAGGTCTCAGAAACATTGCTGGAGAGTAACAGGATAGAGGCAATTAGATTTCCAAGAATTCCTTTTAGGGAGAGTTCTCTAGGTGTTGGTAGGGAATTTTGATGATGCGTGTGTACGTGGGGAGGGCGAGATGCCAAAAGGCATGCGGCAGCAATAACAGATGCCCACTGAGGTGGGGGAGCCTCTTAAGTTCAAAGACTTTGTTTTGCTGACAGGCTACGTAGGTCTGAGGCTAGAGCTGCTGAAATGCTCTGGATAATAGTAACAACACCTCCCCCGATTACTGATATTAGAAACACTGGGCCAAACTTTGTGTGGATTAACACATTTTAATCCTTACAACCATTCTATTAGGTAGAACCTAGTATCGTTGGTGTTGTTATCCCCATTTTACAGATGAGAAAACCAAGGCGCGGACCAGCAGTTCTCGCAACCAGCAGATGGAATTCCTCCTCAACAGAGGAGAGGTTGGGCTGCCTCCGTGTGTCTCTCTACATAAATGTCGAATGGATATATTAAAGAATACAGGCTTGGAGGGCGACCTGTAGGCCTCCTTGGGTTGCTGGTGTGACCACAGATGTTGGATGCTAAGCCCATGATAAGAGCTGACCTTGCCCTCCAGGGGCTTTGCCTTAGGAGGGAGCTGCAACTTCATCTATGTGACAGAATGTGAGCGCAGGCTATGGGAGTGAACTGGATATTTCAGGCCCTGTGCTTGCCATTCTCAACATCCCTGGATCCCTGGAATACCCTGTCAGGTAGAAGAGGCGGGTTGTCTCATGGGGCGGGGGTCACCTGACCCACCAGGGGCCCAGTACCTCTCTTTTTGGAGCTGTTTTCTGACACAGTCCTCGATGATTGGGTTCTGGAATGTGTAGTGCCTGGTCCAGTGGATACAGAGCATCTCATACTCCTGCAGTAGTTCCATGACGGTGGTGAGGCCTTCACCCAAACTGAAACTCTCATCCTCCAGGGTACCCATTTCCCAGGCGTAGATAGTCAGTAGCTCCAGGGCGTAGAGAGGGGGCAGCATGGACCTGGGGCACTTGGCTTTCACATACTGTTGAAGGAGATGGGAAGAAAGAGAGAGACCCCAAGAATCTGTGTCAGGATGGCACAGGACGAGAAACTAGAATATCCAAATTTCTGTCTCAGCTCTGCCATTGCCAGCTGTGTAATCTTGACCAAGTCAGTTTCCCTCCTGGGCCTTAAAAGCGTTTCCCCATTTTAAAATTAAGGGGCTGGGTTAGTCTAGTGGGTTTCAAATTGTGCTTGACATAGCTACTGGAATGGAGTTACGAAGAGGCGTCCCAAGCAGGGAGCAGGATCCCAGCCTACACAGTCACGAGAAAAGGAACTTAAAGTCACTTTGTGACTATTTAACCACCATTCTGACATATCTTAGAGATACACAATTTCCCCCTTTTTTCAATACAGTTGGCATTCAATGTTATATTAGTTTTAGATGTCATCTGGATATATTGAAATATACATGGTATCATGCAGACAGGCACGTGAAGTCTGAAAACCAGCTGCTAGGGACATATTCACTCAGCAATCATGGGAAACTCAGGAACTCCACCATTTGGAGAGGGAATTGGTGTGGGTGGAATCGAAGGAATCTTTTTCTTGTTAGAAGTCTTTAACAGCTGAGATTAAGGTGCAGATACACCCGTGAAATTGACATTAGCAAGTACTAGACTATGTAACTGCAGCATTAAAAGTAGGTGTTTACTGAAATTCTGTAAATTCCTCATTTTTCTGCTTCCTTCTGTTTTTCTTTCTCTCCCCCCACCTCTATTTCTTCTTGAGGCAGTTTCCTGAGATGACAAATCTGACCTCAGCCTTTTCTTCTCCTCTTCTCTATCTCCTACTCCAGCCCCCATCCAGACAGGCCCCTCACCTGCAGGTACCAGTGTTTTACCAGCCGCAAGAGGCTCTTCAGCTTGGTCGGACGATGTTTCACGAAGTTTCTCTGCAGCTCACAGAAGGTAGGAGAGAAATTTCCCGGGGAACCACCGGCTTTAATCAGGCTCACATAGACCTCAGGGTGTGGCTGAGAGTTGGGAACAGAAGGCCCTGGGGTGAGAGGAAGCAGAAGGGGAGACCTGGGACTTAGGAAGCCTCGGGTTGCTAAGTGGCCTGGGCCTGGAGAGCATGCTAATTGACTGGAGTATTTCTCCAGGGAAACTTGAGACCTTATAAGCTTACTAGAATGAAAATGATAAGGAGAGATCAAAGTGAGTTTTCTAATTCTTAGACCACTCAAGGGCTATTGGCTTCCCTTAATGTCCCCAACACTTTCCCTTAATGTCTGTTTTGGATTTCTCAGGTTTATTTTAACCTCCCATCACCGTAGGGGAGGCCCGGGTCCAGGGAAGACAGCTGGGCTCTGCCAGGACATTTGCTGAGGGGTGTGCCGCTGGTGCATCTGTAACGAATGCGCCCCGCCCAGCGGCTCTCTGTGTTGATTCGTGATGTGACCTCCCTCCTCTGTCCTACACCCCTCTTCCCTAACAGCGTTTTCTGGGACTGCCTGCCCTCCAACCCTTGCCTCAGGGTCTGCTTCTGGAAAAGGCCAAACAACGACAACCTCTACCCCACCCTGAGCCTGTGGTTAAGTGCTACAGAAGCACCCAAGGCTACTCTTCTAACTCCTTCCCCTCCGTGTTCTTGCCTCCTCTTATAATCATATATTTATCTGCATGACTCTTTGAGAAACCTGTTTCCCCAGTTGAGCCACGTGACAGCCAGAGTTGAGTCAGCACCGTGCATTGTGGTCACCAGCCCCTAGCAGGACAGAGGTTGAAGGGAAGAATGTGGCGGTGCGTGAGAATGAGGCAGTTGCAGGCCTCTTGGGAAGGGCAAACGTATGAGTCAGGTGGGCTTTCTCTCCCCTTACCCAGGGCTCTGTAGGCAGGCACGATGGTGACAGTGACAGGCTCTGCAGTCTCCCTGGTCTGGATAGTGAAGACGAGAGTGTCGGGGACTCCCTGCATCACCCCCAGGACCTCCAGTCCAAGGGCCAGCAAGTCCTGGCAAGTCCACAGCTTTTTCCATATCATTCTCAGGACAGTTTGGTGGTGCTTGGCCTCCTGCTGGAAGCTGCGGAAGCAGCTCAGAAACACCACCAGCTCCACCTCCGCGCTGCTCCTGAGCACTGTGCCATTCCCAAAGGAGCCCACCTGCGGAACACAGAGCCCCATCACCCAGGGCGCTCTCTGAGCCAGGCAGTCCCCGAGGCTCTTCACACGTTAATGCTCACCACAACCCTCATGGATGGGTTGGTGCCCCCGCTTCACAGGCGGGGAAACTGAGATGTCCGGAGAATGAGCTGTAACAGGAAGTGTTGGAGGTTGCAAAGCAAAAGGAAACCTCATTCACTGTTGGTGGAAGTGTAAACTGGTCCAGCCACTATGGAGAACAGTATGGCATTTCTCAAAAAATTAAGAATTGAGTTACCACAGGGCCCAGCAATCCCTCTCCTGGATATCTACCTGAAAAACTTGAAAACATTTGTTCACAATGATATATGCACCCCTATGTTCATTGCAGCATTACTCACAGTGGCTGGGACATGGAGACAAGTGCCCTTTGAAAGAGGATTGTGTTAAGAAGTGGTGTGTATATACAATGGAATACTACTCAGCCGTAAGAAATGATGAAATACTGCCATTCGCGACAACATGGATGGATCTTGAGAGGATTATGCTAAGCAAAATAAATGAGTCAGAAAAAGCTAAGAACCACATGATTTCACTCATGTGGGACACAAAACTGAATCTCATAGACACAGACAGAAAATGGCATGGTGGTTACCAGAGGGAAGGGGGTGAGGGGTAGTAAAGGGTAAAGGAGGCCAAGTATATGGTGATGGAGGATGATTTGACTTTGGGTGATAGGCACACAACGCAATATATGATCATGTATCAGAGAAATGTACACTTGAAACCTATATGACCCTATGAATCAATGTCACTTCGATAAACTTAATAATAAAAAAGAGGAAAAACCACTTGTCCAGGGTCACACGGTACACAGCCTGACTCCAGAACCCAAACTTTTTACTATACTGCATCACTGAGACTCTGTCTTCTCATCTGCAGAGTTATGTCTGTTCCAAGGGAATACAAATGCTTACTTCACAGGGCTGTTTGAGAATTCTTGGCGTGGGGTGGGTATCTGAGTAATTTTATGACATTAAAAAACGAAGTGCCGGCCTGCCTGGCAGATAAGGACCATGGGCCATGGAATAGGGTAGCCTGACTTTGACCTTGACTCCTGCCCTTGTTTTCCAGCTATATGATCATTCTAAACCCTACGCCTGTAAAATGAGAGAAATGACGGAACATGAGTCACTGGGCTACTCGAAAGATTAGATGAGGGAGTGTGCACCAAAGGCCTGCAGGGAGGCCTGGCACGCCAGACGTCAGCGTACGCTTCTCTTCCTCCCCCTTTCCTGGCTGACTCACTTCGTTCCTCCTGCGGCTTGGGATTCGCTCACTTTCCCCATCTGAATGGAGGGAGCCGGAGCTGGACGATTTTGAAGGGGTCTTTCTGATGTTCTGAGATTCCGGGCTTGCTCTCCAGCCGCCGTTTGTGTGAAGGGCATACAAAAGCCTTTCAACTCTCTGGCCTTCCTTCTTTCTCACTCCAGATCAGAAAGTGGAATCGCTGGGGATGAACGGAACTCAGGCCAGTTTCCTCTCCCAGCGGGTGAATCGCTGCAGCTGTTGTGGGTCGGGCACTCGTGTCTAGCATCCCTGAAACCCCGTTGTGCGTATGAAACCTTTTCATCCTCGCGTCCACTGATTGAGGTGGGTGCTAGTATCATTATACCCAAAGTACAGATAAGAAAACTGAGGCGGTGGTGGCTAATCAACTTGGCATGGGCTCCTTGCCAGGAGTCATAGTCAGAATCAGTTAAAGGGTCAGAACCAGGGTGTAATTCTTTGACCTCTTTCTTCCCTGTGACCCAGGTCTATGAGCCAGGCCCTGTTTCTGAGAAGGAGGAACCTGCCATCTTGTTTCTCCCTACCTTTTCCATTCTCATTCTCTACTTGCATTTGGACTCAGTGTTTCCGCCCCATGTGAGAGGGTTGGGGGTGGCTTCCTGTGCATGGACAAGGGCCACGTCCCGCTGAAGGCCTTTCCCAGTATTAAGAGCCAAACAGAGAAGAAAGAACATTCTGGAATTGGCTTCAGGACTTGCTTCAGTTCAAACCTATTTAAACCCAACTCATTCAAGGACAAGCGTTCACTCCTGTGGACCAGCCCAGCTCACCAGATTTTCAGGGCCAGGGGAGGGCTTAGAAACCAAAGGAAGTATTATTTCTTATTGGCCACTGTTCTTCGGATATTTCTATTATTTCATGGTTTCAAAGGGAGGGGTGAATGTGGTCTGTGGGCAGAATTTGAGACCTGGGTAAATGTCATTTCTGGCTGTCAAAACTCATTCTGGTTGTAGCATCCGCCTGTTAGCAGCCTTCCCCATTCCACCCGTTACTTCATTGTCAGGGTCGTCAAGGGGGTGGTCTGGGAGGGTCTACTTGACTCTTACTGGTGCCCAAGACTGAAGCCATAGCTCAGGTAAGAATTTATAATGAGATATACACTATATATATAGATAGAGATAAAGATAGAGATAGAGATATATTTATTTATTTTTAGCATTTGCGATGTACTAATCATTTAGCCCGCTTTCCCATTTGTTTGATGAGGGAGAGATGCTCTTGCCCCAATTACAGATGAGAAGACAGAGGGTTTGAGAGCTAAGATGCTAAACCTGCGGTCACAGAGCCAGGAAAGGAAGAAGCCAAGAATCACACTTAGGTGTGTCGAATGTCAGAATGTGTGGTTTCTCACTTCTAAGTCACATGACCTCAGGCTTCAGATGCTGAGGATGGGCACAAAGAAGAGATGGGGACCTGAGACTTTTAAATCCTTTCCTGAGGTGGCTGCCCCCGGAGATAGATCTGCAGCACTGGGCTGGAAACCAGAACTCGGCGGGTGGGGGAGGTTCTTAATTTTAGTCTTGTCTCTGGCACCAGCTTCCTGTGTGACCTTGGGACATCTCTCACCCTCTCTGTACCTCACTTTCCTTAATGTTTAAATGAGGGATTGACTGAGACTGTCAGGTTCTCCATGGCCTTTCTAGTTTTGACCCTCTTGAATTTTGATCCCGGCTAGAACAGGAGGTGACATGAAGCAGCTGGAGGAATGGCCTGGAGCCCTGGCTATGGAGTCAGATAGACCCAGGTTGAAATCCCAGCTCTGCCCCTAGCTGGGTGATGTTGGGTAAATTATCTCACTTTTCTGTGCTTTCATGGAAAAAAAAAAAAAGAACCTTTTTATTATCAAAAATTTTAAACATAGAAACATAGAAAATACAATGAACTCATATATCCAGTCAGTTAGAGTCAATAAAGCCTAAACTCCTCACCACATTTGCTTCATCTAAACCACATTAAAGTAAATTACAGACAAAAGAAACTTTGTCCCCAAGTACTTTAGCATTTGTGTCCAGTGAAAGGGAACACTGCCTCCGTAACCACAAAACTATTCCGTCTAACAAAATCAACAATGATTCCCTTACATTATCTAATATCTAGGTCATATGAAAATTTCCCCAGTTGTTTCTAAGCTATATTTTATGGATGATCTGTTCACATGAGGATCTAGTCAAAGACCTTATTTTGCATTTGATTGTTATGAATCGTAAGTCTCTGAGCCTTCACTTTGCTCATCTGAAAAATGGGAAAGGAATAGCACCTACCTCACAGGATGCGCAAATTAGAAATAACATATTTGAGGGGTTAGGCTGGAGCACCCCCAGAAGTGAGTGAGTATTAGTTTCCTTACCAGATTGTTGTGTTCAAGGCAGCAATGTTGTGGGGTGCAGGCAACTAAGGCAGGGTGTCCTGAGATGCCAGCAGTATGGGCTAAGGATATTGAGGCAAGAGGCCCCCAGCATCCTCAGAATGAGGAGGAGGACCCTCAGTCTGGGTTTGCTCAGCCCCGGCCCGGGGATGGAGAAGACGGGTCTCACCTTCACCACCTTCAGCACTTGCACGTCCCGGTCCAGCTCACATTCCCCCTGGAAGGTCTCTTCCCTCAGGAACTGCTCCACAGTCCGCACGGCCTCCAGCACCTCTTCTTTCCACTCCCGGCTGGGCTGCAGCCACTGAGCCACGAAGGAGTCCAACCTGGAGGCAGGGGTGCCGTACAGCTCCGAGGACAGTGCCATCTCTGTCTGTCAGTACCACTGCTAGACAACTATATAGCCACACACCCAGCTCCTGGCATCCATCCCCGTCTTTAAGGAAGCTCCTCCTTGGTTATCCTCTAGGGCCCTGTTAGGATAAAGGACCATCGTGCAGAGGAAACCAGGGGTGACTGGGCTGACCTGGGGCTCCCATGTTGGAGACCCCTTGCTGTGGCAGAGGCACTGAGAGCCACTGAGCTGAGGCTGGAATGTCTGGGGCCACCTTAACAGGCTTGGCTTCCAGCCCACCTTTCTACTGTTGCTTTCGATTCTCGATTCTCAGCTCTTCTGAGTTTCCCTTTTATGACGTTTGGAAACAGAAATTGGCTTGAGTTTGGCCCTTAGAGGAGGCAGCTTTCCCAGTAGGTCAGAGTTGGATGGAACTGTATCTGTCACCCAGTCATCCCATTTTGTCATACAAACTGAGGTACAGAATGAGAAGGGACTTGTTCATGGTTGGGGTGAGCAGTGGGAACTCTAGAGTTAGAACAGATTTATTTATTTTTAAAATTTAAATATTTTTCTTTTTTTTCAATTATAGTTGACATTCAATATTATTTTGTATTAGTTTCAGGTGTCCACAGCATAGTGGTCAGACAATCATATACTTTACAAAGTGTTCCCCTGATGCTTCCAGTGCCCACCTGGCACGATGCAGGGTTATCACAGCATCACTGACTGTATTCCCTATGCTGTTTTTTACATCCCCTTGACTGCTTTGTAAGTGCCCATCTGCACTTCTCGATCCCTTCACCTTTTTCATCCAGACCCTCAACCCCCTACCCCTCTGGCAACCATCAGTCTGTTCTCTGTGCTTTTGAGTCTGTTTCTGTTTTGTTTGTTCATTTATTTTGTTCTTTAGATTCCACATGTCAGTGATATCACATGCTATTTGCCTTTCTCTGACTTATTTCACTGAGCATAATGCCCTCTAGGTCCATCCATGCTGTGGCAAACATTAAGATTCCGTTCTTTTTTATTCCCAAGAATATTCCATTATACATATGTGTGTGTGCACGTGTGTGTGTATGTATGTATGTGTGTGTGTGTATGTATATATATATATATATATATATCTCACAGGTTTTAAAAATATATATAATCTTTATTATATTTTTTCCATTACACACAGGTTTTTTTTTTTTTTAATCCACTTGTCTATTAATGAGCACTTGGGTTGCTTCCATAGCCTGGCTGTTGTAAATAACACTCCAATGAACATGAATGTGCACATATTCTTTCAAATCCATGTTTTGGGTTTCTTCAGCTATATTCCCAGAAGTGGAAAGGCTGGATCATAAGGCAGTTCCATTTTTCATTTTTTTGAGGAACCTCCATACTGTTTTCCATCGTGGCTGCACCAATCTGCATTCTCTTCAATAGTGCATGAGGGTTCCCTTTTCTCCACATCCTCACCAACACTTGTTTGTTGATTTACTGATGATAGCCATTCTGTCAGGTGTGAGATAAGATCTCCCTGTGGTTTTACTTTGCATTTCTCTAGTGATTAGTGACCTTGAACACCTTTTCATATGTCTATTTGCCACCTGTATGTCCTCTTTGGAGAAATGTCTGTTCAGGGGCTTTCCCCACTTTAAATTGGGTTTGGTTTTCAGAGTGGTTTTTTGTTTGTTTGTTTGCTTGCTTGTTTTGCTGTTGAGTTGTGTGAGTTCTTTATAAAGTTTGGATATTAACCTCTTATCAGATCTATCATTGGTGAATATATTCTTCCATCGAGTGGGTCGTCTTTTCATTTTGTTGACAGTTTGTTGTACAAAAACTTTTTAGTTTGATGTAGTTCCATTTGTTTATTTTTTCTCTTTTGCTTCCCCTACCCTGGAAGGTATATCAGAAAAAAAAATATTACTAAGAGAAATGTCTGAGATTTTACTGCCTATGTTTTCTTCTAGGCGTTTTGTGGTTTGGAATCTTATGTTGAAGTCTTTACTCCATTTTGAGTTTACTCCTGTAAATGGTATAAGAATGTGGCTGAGTTTCATGGTTTTTTTGGGGGGGGTTTTTTTTTTGCATCTATCTTTCCAATTTTCCAAACACCATTTATTGAATAGACTCTTTACCCTACTGTATGTTCTTGCCTCCTCTGTCAATTATTAATTAACCATATAAGCATGGCTTTATTTCTGTGCTCTCTATTCTATTCCATTGATTTACTGTGTCTGTTTTTATGCTGGTACCATGCTGTTTTGATTACTATAGCCTTGTAATGTAGTTTGAAATCAGGTAGTGTGATACCTCCAATTTTGTTCTTTTTTCTCAAGATTGCTGTGGCTATTCCAGGTCTTTCATGGTTATATAAAAATTTTTGGATTATTTGTTCTAGTTCTGTGAAATATGCCATTGGTATTTTGATAGGAATTACATTGAATCTATAGATTACTTTGGGCAATATGGACATTTAAACAATGATAATTCTTCCATTTTGTGAGCATGGTATTTGCTTTTTTTATTTGTATCTTCTTCAATTTCCTTCTTCAGTGCCTTATAATTTTCTAAGAACAGGTCTTTGACCACCTTGGTTAAAAGTATTCCTGGGTATTTTATTTTATTTTTGAGGCAAGTGTAAATGGGATTGTTTTCTTAGTTTCCCTTTTTGCTAGTTCATTATTGGTGTATAAAAATGTAATTGATTTCTGGATATTTATTTCACATCCTGCTACTTTACTGAATTTATTACTTCTAGTAGTTTTTGGTGGAATCTTTAGGATTCTTTATATACAGTGTCATATCATTTGCCAGACAGAATAGACTTTAAGTTTCAGTCAACCCTTTACGGACTCTTAACCTCTCTGACCCTCCCATAATTTATCCATAAATGGATTTAATAATAACACCATGCTCCATTGGTTGTCATGCAAATTAAGCATGAGAACACTGAGCAGAGAAAGCACTCAGTAAAGGCAAGTATTATTCATTTACTAATTATCTATTGAGTGTCTTCTAGGTGCCAGACATTGTGTTAAGAAAACAAAATAAGACGGGTTTCTGCCCCAAGAGGCCCCTAGAGCAGTGGAGGAGACAGACAAGAGACTCTGAGAGTAATGTGTGCTAGGCAGAAAAAAAGGGCATGGAAACCTTGTGGAAAGTTGGGCAGAAGGGTTTTTTTGTTTTTAAAAATTTTTTTATTTAGCAATTTTAGAGAGAGAGAGGAAGGAGGGGGGAGAGAGAGAGAGAGAGAGAAACATCTTTTTGTTGTTCCACTTACTTATGCATGCATTTGTTGCTCTTTGTATGTGTTCCTTTATGCATGCATTTGTTGCTCTTTGTATGTGTTCCTTTATGCATGCATTTGTTGTTCTTTGTATGTGTTCCTTTATGCATGCATTTGTTGCTCTTTGTATGTGTTCCTTTATGCATGCATTTGTTGCTCTTTGTATGTGTTCCTTTATGCATGCATTTGTTGCTCTTTGTATGTGTTCCTTTATGCATGCATTTGTTGCTCTTCATATGTGCCTGACAGGGGATCTCAGGCAAAGGCAGGCATAGGTGACCTCTCTCTGGTCACAGCCTCTGAGCTCTGGTCCACCTGAGCCACAGTCGCCCTCTGCCTGCCAGAGGCAGCAGCGCTCATCCCCTGTAAGCCACCAGGGGAAGAGCCTGCCCGCCAGCACCCACACCCCTGTCCCCTGGTGTAGCAGATGCAGGCGAAGCCCCACCCAAGCCCTCCTGGCACAGGTGGACAACTTCCTTCTGCTGGTGGGACAATTGCGAGCTGTGTTTCACAGCCCCTCCCCTGAGGGCCCCAGAGCTAACCTGCTCCTCAGTACACCTCATGGTGTACCACAACACAAATAAACCACTTGCCCTGGCCCGCTTGGCCCGGGCTCTGCTTCTGGGGAAGCCCAACCTACGACACCCCTCTTTCCTGGAATCACTAGCTCAGAAGATATGGGCTTGCTCAGAAAACACGTTCTCCCCTAGTGTGTCCTGACACAATGAAGAGACACGCCCTTTTGGGGTCAACGGACATGGCCCTTTCCCCTCCCATGACTGAGGGTTGGTTAGTCTGCCACTGGCCGGAAGGAATGTGTATTGTTTTGGGTATGGATTGTAACTTCCTCCTTATCTCCTTTTGGGAGGCACTTCTTGTCCCTTGACTGCTTCTTGACCCTTTTACACACTGGGGCAATATAGTTTAGAGTCAGGCATAGGACACGTCCCTCCTTTGTCTGGAACACTTTATAACGAGCCTCCGACTGGACGAGGCGCAGTCTCTCTTGCCTTGGCTTTTCACTGTCGGTGTGTTCCCTTGTAATGTGAGTAATGAACAGCACATCCACATACGCTTGTCCACTGGGTGGTTTGTTTGGACTATCACAGGCACTTAAGCAGCTCCTCAGTCAGGGTTGGGGGCTCCTGTGCTACCCACTCTATTGGAAATGGGTCTGTGGCTACCAAGTCGATGTGCGGTCCCAACGTTTTCTCCCAGCTACAGGCTGTGCCCTCCTGGCTTGAGATTTTTTTTTCTCTTTAGTGAAATTTGAGGGCCACTTTGAGACTTTGGTTGGCCACTGGCTATGTTACTCGTCTTCCACAATCCCAGTGCCACATGCCTCCAGCATCTCTTGCTTCATCCAGAAACCAGCGTCATCCTAGCAGCCCTCTCTGCCCAGTCCTATCAGGTCACCAAGCTTGTCAACACAAATGTCCCCAAAGCTCTTACATTCATCCTCTTCTCTCCACCCCTACTGCCACCACCATCCAGGGCACCTTTACTGTCTATACAAGGACAGCAACGGAGTCCTGCCCTGTCTCCCTGCCCCAGTCTTGCCTCTTTATCCTGTTCTCCACACGGCAGCTAGAATGCTGTTTCAAAGATTCAGATCTGATAGGCCATTCTCTTGCTTCTAAAGCCAAACCCCATGTCCTGGCATTCAGTGCTACTTATAACCTCATCCTTCCCTAACTCCCTCAAAAAAATACCTTTACTGAGGTCAAAAACATCACAAACACTAACGTCTCCTTAAAGCCCTGATGGTTGTCCTCATTTATAGCTGAAATCCTTCTTAAAATGGGCACTGCCATCCTTACTTGGATTTAAGAATCCTGAAAGAGCCAAATACACTCCTAGGGGTGAGTATGTATGTTATTTTCCTGTGCTGATCCTCCCCTAGAGAGATGTTTCATTTGTGTTTGGGTAAACTCCATGCCTCTTCCATTCTCACTCCATGATCCAGGACTTCAGCGTGCTAATAAAAGCAGGTCAGTCTCTGCTGCTACTGCGAATTGGAACCAAATGTGACATCAGTTTCCAAAAACCAACATTGAAATGCAGTGTAAAATCTAATGATGTCAGTATTCCTTACATATTTACGCAACTGTAATATAGAATAAATTTTCACAAGAACAAAGTCATTGTACAACACTAAAGGGTTTGTGGCAGGAACCCTTCACCAGACCCTTCACCAGACCCTTTGGTCATGTCTGGTGAAGACATGACCAAAGCAGTCACTGGGTCCCGGCCTCTGTGCTCTCTGCTTCCCTCTCTCCAGCAGTCTCACGGTTTTCGTGACTGCATTCGGCACGACACAGAATTAGAGAAGGAACTCCCCACCCAACCAACTCAGTTCCTCTCCAGACTGAGGTCATTTAATAAAGTGCTAGGAGTTCATTTCGAACATGAACATTGCATAGCAGATGCTGACTTCTAAGTAAAACCTTTCAACAAAACCTGAGCAGAGGAGGATTAGAGGACCTAAGTGGTTGGGAGCCAAGAAATATGCAAAAATGCCACCAAAACAAATGACCTGCCATCTTGACTTCTGTTGTGACATTTCAGCTCTTGTGTTCATTTGAGAATTGCGTATTTTAAGTTTCTTTTAAAATTTCAGGAGGAAACTAGTATTGCAATCACTGAAACGGATAAATGGAGCATTCCCATTGACTCAGCTCCTTGATAACACAAACACAGCAAAAATCCTGAATTCGCAATAGAACGAAGGTCCATGTGCCTTGAGAGTAATTACACACAGCACATTCTCTTTAAACAACTGCTTATTCTCCTTTTGTTTCTTTTGCTTATGTTTTTAGCACAAGGAATTTGACACAAATAGTTCAATGATGGGCAGCAAAAGAAAGAAGATAAAGCTGGGCATTTCAACAATCCACACACTATTAGACTAGCAGATTTTGAGGGCCAAACCCATGTTCCTAAGGCACTCTTTTCCAGAATAACGTTAATAGCTAACATCTCAATCACTTGCAATATATGATGTCAGTTATATACATGATCTGATTCAATCCTCTAACAACTTAGAAAGCAAATCTCTTTTTGTCATCTCCATTTAATAGATGTATTCATGTGCTGAGGCTTAGAGAGTTGATTTGGTGGCACCAAGACTGGGATTGTGAGCCTGTCACTATACTACCTTTATCTACTTTTAAAGACACAAGGAAACCATTATTAGGATGGACTGATAGACTTGCCATGAAACATCTCTATAGAAGATTAGTTAAAGATTCAGGTCTCTGATCTTATTTAGCCAGAACCTTTCACCTGCTTCATTTCAGGTGGAGGTTCCTTGCATGACCTACATTCTACCAGCTACCAAGGCAGGTTTTTATAAAGGAAATCCACCAGCCTAATGGGACTATGCCTGCCTCCCCGATGCCTAAACTTAGCATCCTGTTGTCACTATTATTTCTCTTGGTAGTATCTATCAAAATTTTGGATTACATAATTCTGTGTTATTGTTTGCTACGTATCTGTCTTCCTAACTAGACTGGAAGTTATATGAGAGCAGTTGAGTGATAGGCACTTAATATTTTTTGCGTAAATGAAGACACCGCTCTTTGGGATCTCGTGAGTTTGAGTATAACCATCTGGTGTTGAGAGAGTGCTGTTCCATCTCTTTTTTTGCATCGCACATTCATTGTGAGATAGATATCAACATAACTACAAATTAAGCCTTAACAAGGAGGTGAAGCAGTATGGGAGATGGTAAAACCTAGGCACTCAGAAGTATTACCTGGTCACATTCTAGTGTTTGGGCCAATCGCTTAACTAAGCTCGATTTCCTCGTTTATTCAGCACTCATTGAACATAATATGCTACTCTTCTAGGTTCTGGGACAGATCAGGGAGCAAGGACAAAATGCATAAGGTAAATGGTGATGAATTAAGAGGGCAATGAAAGAGGGAACGAGAGAAGGGAGTGCGTACTGAGAGAGGGGGAGGGTTGCAATTTTAGAAAAGGATAAGGGCCAGGTAAGGGCCCCCAGCGAAGGGGGTATTTGTAAAATGGGAACACAGCGTCTATTTCAGAGGCTTGTGGAGATTTAGTATCAAAATGCATGAATTCGTAAATTTTCGATCGGTCCAAAAGGTACCTAAGAGACCTATAAGGAAAGCGGCCTGGAGCCCAAAGAAAGGGGGAACGTTGGGCGTAGCGGAGCGGTGGTAGACGTGGACATTATCCCGGACAGGGCAGTCATCCCGCGCGAAGCGAGGCCGGACGGAAACGTGGATACCGGAAGAATCGTGACGGGGCGGGACCACAGTTACCCTAGCAATGGCGCTCGCTTGGTCAGCGGAAGCAGTGGCGGAAGGCGGTACGCTGGTGGAGACAGGGGTGGGGCTTCCGGCGGAAGTGAACTCTCGCCGCTACTAGCCCGGGAAGATGTTGTGTGTATTGCAGTGGTGGCTGTGCCTCGGCCTGGGCAGCCTCGTAGTGGGACAGGTGGAGGTCCCGACCCCAGTGGAGCCGCCGGAGCAAAGTCGGCCGTACGCGGTGCTGCGTGGGCAGAACTTGGGTGAGTGGCCAAGGGCTGACAGGCGACTGGACCGGGCCTGCGCTTCGGCCTCTTGGGGCGGCGGGAGCCTGGCACGCGCGGGGCAGGTGGCGCGGGATGGTGCGGGATGGAGATGCAGGTGCGACCTCCTCTCCAAAGGCTTGGGGAAGAAGGCCCGACCTTTACTGTGCAAGCCCTAGTGCACACTAGGCTCTCGATATTCGCTGGTTGCGTGAGTGACTTGCGAGTCCGGAGACGTAGGTCTCAGTTGGGGCCCCCCTCCCTGGCTGTGGGCCCAGGCGAGACCGCAAGGCGTATAACACTGTAGTATATACCTCACCCTTCTCTTCTTTCCTAATGGGGATAATAGTCATAGTAATAACGATAATTGGCATTTTTTGCGCATTTCCTATATACCGTGTGTTGTGCTAAGCACTTTATATACGTGGTTTAATTTAAGCCTCACAGTAAATAAGAAAGGGATGGTTTTCAGCTGTATTTTAGACATAAAAATGAAACTCAGGGAGGTTATTTGCCCAAGGTTACACAGCGTGAAAGTGGTGGCGGCCAGTACTAGAACGTAGGTTTTGTTTGGGAGTATCTGTTACACATACATACATATATACGTACATACAGGTGTACATGGCTACGGAAGGGACCCTGAAGCTTAAAGCTTGGCAAACTTCAAAATAACTGCCTCTTGTTTGGCTGAAGTCCTTCCTTTCCACTGTACTTCATTAGTATATCTGCATATCTGCAAAACTGTCACATGGTATCATTCCTGGATTATCTTGGCTCTACGTGAACTTATCGTCTGCTGTATATTGACCACTTACTGTGCACCTAGCACTCTGCTAAGTGGTTTCCACACATTATCCTGCTTTATCCTTTAGAACAGGGTTTGCCAACCTGGGTACTACTGACATGTTGGACCAGATCATTCATTGTTGAGGTGAGGAGAGTGGAGACACACTGTCCTGCACATTATAAGATGTTTAGCAGCATCCGCAGCCTTTACCCACTAGATGCCAGTAGCATACCCCACTCCCAGTCCACAAAGAATTATCTCTAGACATTACCAAATGTCCACTGGGGTTAAAATTCCCCTGGCTGAGAACCACTGCTGTAGAATAGTACTATTCAAAAGGTGACCTGCATACCAGTGGGCATCTGCAAACTATTCGTAATCTGCAAGAGATGATGACCTCAGACGTCAGATGCTTCCTCCACAATCATACCTACTGTTGCCGCCCCTCCTCCATCGCTGTCACATTACAGTTTTCTTCTTGGTAGCTCTTCAGGCTATGTGAAATGCCCTTACTTGTTTATGTTCTTCACCCCAAATACATGGAGACTTCCAGAGAAAAGGTCTGTTTCCCCCTGCACCTGGCACTGAGTGGCATTTATACGTCATCACCAATGAATGGATGACTTACAGAACCTGGAGCTGCCATTAGGAGGTAACCTGTATTCCTTTTGCAGTGTTGATGGGAACCATTTTCAGCATCCTGCTGGTGACCATGATCCTTATGGCCTTTTGTGTCTACAAGCCCATTCGGCGTCGATGATGGCTGAGCAGCAAGTTCTTCCACAAGCATTTGGGAACAGAATCAGTTGTGTTGCACACGGGTCACTGGAGAAATTGGAAGTTGAACTTCCCTGCTTGGAAATGACCTTCAGTCTGGACAGCTGGTAAATGCTAAATGATTTAGAAAAAACGTCCAGCAGTTATTTTTTCCTAACACTAATGCAAATAATTGGCCGCTGAGCCTGCTTCTCAGTGTTTCTTTGTATATGTGGCTTTAATTGTTAAATGTAAGACCTAAAGCTCAGTGTAAAGATGGAGTGCTCATGAGAAAGAAAATGCAGCAGCCTTATGAGCGACATAAAAACCACATTGGAAAGGACTAATGATTAATATTTGAAAATACGAAGAGGAAGAAATAACATGTGGACAGACATTTCCCTACTTAAGAACCATTTGGTGACAATGGGTTAAGAATCACAAATGTTTTTAATTATACTGAGTTGGCCTCTAGTACTGTGGTTGCAAAGCAGTCAATGTCAGCTGGGGGCACTTAGGCCATTGCTCTTCATGTAGCATCGAGCTCTGCACTCTGACAGCCCCACTGAAGTCAGTGCCGTGTCAGGTAGGCCAGTGATCATGTGTACCCTTGGGCTGGACAACTCTGGGGTTGGACTGAAAATGTTTCAAGTTGGCTCATCTGAGAAAGAACTTCCTGCCCAAACATACGGATCTCCCTTGTGCTGCACTTAAATCTTTCCAGCCCTTGGCCTAAAACTTATGGCAGCTTTTCAGATTTGGGATCAAGGAGACTTGGCAGGAACTCCTTTTCGGCCCTGGGTGGGGAGGACTCACCCAGCGGAAGTGCCTGTTCACTGTGCCAGGCAGAGTGGCGGGTGGGTGTGTGTTTACACAAATTTAATTTCAACTTTGAAAATGCTGCTATTCGTTTGCACTGTTGGTGAACTGGATTTTTTTCCCCATATTGAAATGATACTTTCCTACTTAACAAAGTGGTTATCAGTATTTATTTTATTTTAAAGGTGCTAGGTTTAATTTTGTTATTAAATTGAAATGCTTATCTTGTGCTCCATTCAAGCACAGCACTGATTTTTTTTTTTTTAACAACCCGCACTTAATGTGAAAAAATTGATGTGGAATCTTGTAACTCTTTGACTTAAGGATTTTGTTTATAACCCTAACATTGAGCCATTCATATGTGAAGTGTTCTGTGCTTTTCAGCAAATGTCAATTAAAATTAAAGTAAAATCTTACATTCTGTTTTACTCCTAATTACGTTCCAAGTGTTTAAAATGCAAGTGTGTGTTTGAATCTAATTTAATCTCTTAAGGAAGCACTGTGAGGTGGAATTTTAAATTCATATGTGAAATAATACAGTTTCCCCAAGGCAAGGTATTATTTCAGAAAACTGAGCCAGAATTAATCTCTCAGGCTGGGCCAGGGGTCAGAAGACCTGGATTCTTGTCCTTGCTCCAGTTACAAAGAGGCTTAACTTCTCCAGAGCCTCAGTTTCTCATCTGTGAAATGGTGACATACACACTTTCTTAATTATGGTGAAGATGAAGTGATTTGAAAACTAACGAATGAAGGTGGGATTACTACAGTAAGCCTGTCCCATAAAGATCTGTGGTTACCGACTGGAAGGAGGAGTGGGTGGAATTCCGAGAGACTGGCATTGACAGAGTTAAGTCCCACCTCATCTGGAATGCCACATTTTGATATGCTGGCAAAAAGTTTATTGCCATTTTTAGGATTTTAAAAGGAAATGGTAAAAATTTGCCAGGCCTCTGAACCTTGTGACCTGCTATTTGTTCAGTAATCACTAGCCAGGTAATAGGACGATGTTCATTTTCTGGAAAAAAGCTTGCAATAGTTACTCTCAGTACAAATCCAAAACCCAGCCTACATCCTCATTCAGATGTTACCATCTGTTCAGTATGCGATTTCAAGCTAAAGATAAAATAATCTCTGTAGAAAGAGGCTTATTACAAAGAGACAAGTGAAGATAAAAACATCAGTTCTGGGAGAAGAGAGAATTATGAGGTCTACCTGGAAGAAGTCCAACCATTTTTAATATAGCAAGGACAGTTTGTGTGCCATCTATATAACCTGGCAGCCAAGGAGAGTGGACTGGAATGCATATATGTGGACAATGACAACTCCACTGTACTAGTCAGTGGGGGCAGTAGACGCTGTTGAATACACGTGTGTACTGTGTAGCCATCACATTCAAAGCGACTAAAGCAGAGCAACGAATCTGCATCAAATTTTGTTTTAAGCTTGAACATTCCTCCACAAACTACTAGGACGATCCCCAAGGCCACAGCTGTGGGCAGCTGGTGACTGGCAGTTTCATCAAGATGTGCCTGCTCATGTATCACATCTTGTGCAGTCTTTTGGTGAAACATCAAATCCCCCAGGTGACTCAGACCCTCTCTAGCCCAGATTTGGTACCCTACGACTTCTGGCTTTTTCCAAAACTTAAAGTCACTTTTGAAAAGGAAGAGATTTCAGACCATCCATGAGCTATATGATGGGGCAGCTGATGGTGATTGGGAGAACTGTGTGAGGTCCCAAGGTGCCTACTTTGAAGGGCACTGAGGTGTCATTGTCCTATGTACAGTGTTTCTTGTATCTTTAATAAATGTCTCTATTTTTCATGTTAATGGCTGGATATCTTCTGGACAGACCTCGTATACTGAAAACCTTTATGTACCAGAGACTGGCCAGCTAGTACCTTCAAATAGAATTTTTCCTGACCATCTTCGAGAGTATGGGGGAGGGTGGTCACCACGTCCTAGAGCTCACAGACTGAACTGTACTCAGAATATGTACCGATTACCCAAATGAACACCCGTGATTGATTTACACCAATCATAAAAATGAGTTATTTCAGCAAACACTAATCCTAACTTTCTTGAAAGTTCGGATAATGAAGTCTGCAAGTGCTGCTTGAGATTTAGGTGCTTTGGCGTCTTATGAGTATATTGTATTTTTTTTCAGCTGGATCTCAGTATTAAATCACACATATTTCTCGATACGGGCCTCATTTACAGTGCTGTAGTCATTTAAAGTTGCCGTAGTCCAGTTTGTCTTTGATGTCAGCTGTGTTCAGCAGGAAACTGGTAAATTTTTAAATGAAATGATCCATAGGTATTGCCTCTCGACCAGAGTAACAGTGTTCTTCATAGTGCCCCACTGGCTCAAAGCATTGCTGTTTACTTTTACCCGAAAGCAAAGCAACACCTTCATTTTCCCAGAAATATCAAGGCCTAATATCTGGAACCAGACATTTTTTACCATTCACTACCTTGTTCGCTTTAATACCAGCAGCATATTTGGTGCAGGGTAAGTCTGGAAGCCCTGTTATCTGAACCTCTAAGAACAGCCTCAAAAAGCACTCTGGCTTCAAAGAAGACAGCATATTCAGTCATATTAGAGTTGGTGTTAGCTTGGTTTTCCTTACTCCACAAGAGCCGGTCCACCTGCAAAAGGGCTGCAGAGGTCTCAAAGCAGCCCGAGCACTGGCTTGCTTTTAGTTTCCATTTGAAAGAAGGAGCACTGGACGTGTGGACTGTATGGGCAGTAAGGCTGAGAGGAGCATGTCACCTGTATGTACAGCTGAGCATTGGGAGGGTGTTGTAATGTTCCAGTAACGCACACAATGGGAAGTGTGGGTTCAGTCAGTGACTAGAAAAACAGTATGAAAAGAAGACCCAAAGGCTGTTTAGGATATTGTATGAGCATCGTATAAGGAAGCAGTCTTTATTTGCATTTTAAGAGAGTGAACACATAAATGAAAAACTGCTGCAGACACGCTGACAAAAAGCTCAGTACCTTTTAAATTGACTTCCTGGGACAAAGAGTCATCAAGAAGCAGAACAATGGAATGCAAACATAAGAGAGTACCTATGGTTCACCTTAGTGAGTAAACAATGTGACCTAACTGCAGCCATTCCCAAGAAGTATCCTCACTCAAGGTAAACACTAAGTAAACAAAATGCCAAGGTATGTATTTGAAACATGTAATGCTGCATATACTGGCCTAGTGTGCAGTGAAGGAATTTGGATCAGACCATGACAGAAGAGACAAATGGTTTTACGGAATCAAATCACATTTCTTGCCCTGACCCATGTGGCTCGGCTGGGCATTGCTCACAAAGCGAAAGGTTGCTGGTTTGATTCCTGGTCAGGGCACATGTCTAGGTTGCGGGTTCGGTCCCAGGTCAGGGTACCTATGACAGGCAACTGATCAATGTTTTTCTCCCTCTCTTTTTCCCCTCCCTTCTCTTCTCTCTAAAAATAAATAAATAAAATCTTTCTTTAAAAAAAAGCACATTTCTTTGTGGCTAGGAACGTATCATTGGCAATGCTAACTGTATAATACAGACATTAACTGGAACAGTAGCTTTGTTTCTCTTCCCACCCAAAGAGGCCCAGCAGATAGGAAACTGATGTAGAACAGAGGAGGATATTGTTTACCAGGGCACTTCAGTGCCGCCTGTGGGAATGAATACGCAGAGCCGCTGGAGTGAGGGTGCCCTCGGCTGTATTCTCCAGGGTTCTGTATGTCCTGGGATGGTTATTTACAGAAGGGCTAGACAAAATAGTTAATTACTAAAGGTATCCAAAAAAAGGCCTGAGAAAACCTGGTTAAAATGTATAACCTTGTATTGCTACTGATGGGTATAGTTTTTATATCTTTTAAAAATAATAAAAAGATTCTGTTAAAAAAATATTTATCCAGAAAGATGTTGATCTGAACTCTAAAAAGCAATGTGGAATCATCACTTTCCCTTTTGAAGGCAGAGCCATTGGGTTCCACTTGTAGCTCCCTTTCTGATTTCCACCCCTTCTTCTCAAGTGAGCCGAGGGCATGTACTGGGAGGGTCTTCCAGGACCTCTCCGCATGGAAATCTGGCACCAGAGAAGGCGTGGAATACACGCTCTGGCTTTGGTTCTCTGCTGTCCGGTACTTTGGCCAGCCTGCCCACTCTAAGCTCAGGCTCTCCTAGCTGTCCCTTCAGGGCCAGGATTAAGCTGCCTTGGATTTAGCCCGGAGGATCCTACTCTCAAAGGAAACGCTTTGACAAATTCAAATCAGATCCCTCAATAAGTGAAGTGAGGTGGTTTGAAATTATTAGTAACTTTTAAGGCTAAGGCAACATCCGTGGTCACTAGTGTATCTTAACTTGATGCAAATAGTCAAGCCTAATCTAAAATAGATCCCATACACCTCTCCTCTTTAATGTTAGCTGGGGATGGAAGGAATGGAGTAAGGTGGAGATGGAGGAGGAACAGCGATGGTGTCCTAGAAACCCTGTATAAAGGTAAAAATAAAAGAGCAGATCGGCACAGATTATCCATTTCTTTGGAGAACTGTAAAGAAGTACCATAAATTTTCATAAACCACACTCTACAAAGGCTGCTGCTCTCATATATAAAAGCACCCTGACTCTGCAATAACTTGTTTTGTTATCACTTCTTGGTAAAAATTAACATACAAACCTGCGGGGATTGGGGTATTTGTCTAAAGCTGGTAGAAAAAACGTGACCTGCAAGCCAATATAGCTCATGGAAAGTGACAGGGCTCTCCTCCCCTTAGCCTGGAGATGTGGCCTGCCCATCCCCAGCCCCTTCACCGGGGAGTGCTGCGGAAGGACCAGGGAGCACCTGGTCCTGCACCTCTGTGTAAAGAAGGGGCAGCTGCCGTCTGCTGTGCACATGGGAGGTGCAGTGTCTCAGCCTCAGGGCCCTGGTAATGTAGCACCTGCTGCATCCCAGAGCCTCTGCTGTGAGCAGCCCCTGGGCAGAAAGGTCTATTTGTCAGTGAGTGACAGCTGTAAGACTTGCTGGAGCTCCGCCTCCTCCTCCTGGAGCCGGAGCTCCCGCTCTTCCAGCTCTCTGGCAGACAGCTCCATGGCCAGCTGCAGGTCACTGTCAAAATGGCTTGTCTCACTTGAGGCACCAGGGCACAGGCTTTCCGAGCTGGTGAGGAGGCTTTCCTGGATGGCCCTGGGTTGGAAAAAGGAGGGAAGAAAGAAACACTGATTCTCGTCATCACCCTGGCAGCAGCAGCAGCAACTACATTTCAGAGCTGCTTACCAAGAGCACACTGTGCCAGGTACTTGACACGCGCTCTGTGTACATGACGCCTTTCGATCCCACGTAACGCTGGGGGCCTAGCTGCTGTTACACAGGTGAGAAACTCAAGGCTCAGAGGGTTAAGAAACCTGCCTGAGATCACCCGGCTACTAAGTGATGGGGCTAGGAAATGAACTTGGATCTATTTTGAAGAAAATCCAAATTCTTCAACAGGTTTTCATATATGCCCAAAGTTTAGGAAAATGCTTTGTAAAAGGAACCTTTTTGGCCTCCCCTAAAAATAAAACTTAATCATCTCTGTAGTTTTTCCCCCAAATGTCATCATCCTTCAAATTATATAAACATCCCACTGAGGGCATCTAGATCCTGTGTGATCACACACGGTCTTTGCAGATCAGACCAATCAGGAAACAGTTATTTCCTTGGGGCCTGTCTGCCAGTGGCATCGGCCTGTGAAAAAGTCATCAATTCTATCATCCATTCCTGGAAACTCAGCCATAAAAGGAAGCAGGACAGCTAACTAATCAAGTCCTGCCAGGCACAGTGTTACATATACAAAGTGCCTGTGCCAACCTCAGTTTAATCATCATGAGTTACGGCGATTACCTCTCGTATTGGGCATCGTAGACATGTGTTTGGCTGATCCCTCCATTCGAAGCTGGTCCTGAAAGGTCCTAGGAAAAACCAACGTGATGGATGTGAATACCTCTTAGAAGGAACAGGTGTCATACTGATAAGGAAATAAAAGCAGCAAGAACAAAATTAAAAATATTTACATGTTTATTATTGATAGTGCTGTGTGAAAAAGTAATAGGGACTTCGGTTATTCTAAAATGACACCTAAGTGCCAGGCAGTATATGGTGCACTGCCTTGCTTAACAGCTTTTCATACTTGACACAGAATCAGTCTCTTAAAAGCAGCTAACCTTGGGCAAAGTTTAAGTGAACAAGGCCAGTGATTCTTTCAGAGCAAGGTTAGAACACGTAATTCAATACAGTCACGCACCACATTAACAAGGTTTCAGTCAATGATGGACTGTATATATGATGGTGGTGTACCATATAGCCTAACAGTGTAGTGGGCTATACCATCTAGGTTTATGTAAGTGCGTTTTATGATGTTTGCACAGTGACAAAATCACCTAACGATGCATTTCTCAGAATGTACCCTCATTATCCTTCATTAAGCAGTGCCTAACTGAATCTGTTGTCTGACCCTTTGCAAAACTATGGTCAACAAGGTTTACATGGGTATTGGAGGGAAAATAAGCTCACTTATATAGGGAAAGAAAAGGTGTACTGGACTGACAGTGATGTCCAGGGGCTGGGTGTTCTCCAAGGCCGCCTCTCAAAGGGACTGCCTGCTCTGGGGCTGGCCCTTGGCCTAGCAGCCTCAGAAAACTGAGTGGCTCTAAGAATGGGTCCGTAGGAAGGCAAGAATGGGGCTCACATTACTCGAGTTCTGAGACTCAAGAATAAAACCAGAGAGTCAAAAACCTGAGCCTGGGGAACAGGAGGGGACAGAAGGAACTGACAGTGGGGGAGGAGGACCTCATGCCCTGGACTGTCCCAGGCAGGTGAGGCCTGGAGGAAGAACCATGTAAGAAAACAAAAGGCAACTGTTCTTAATGCTGGTCTGTCGTGTTCTTAACTCTCCTTTTAGCTAGAGACTCAAACGCTCTGGGATTATACCCCTTACACCAGAATAAAACATGAATTAAAGGTTAATGAGTCAACCAACACTTTCATCACACCCTTACTGAGCAACCAAACACAATGAAGGGTCTCCCTTGAGAAGGAAATTCAGAGTAAAATTCCCATACCTTCTTATGAGACTACTGACACACAGATAATATTCTAGAGAACACGCGATGGTGTAAACTATCATGAGTTCACTGTTTCAGTACCAGAAAATTATAAAGCATGCTCCAAAAGATACACAATTATTAGCTATCTGGGTGAACATAAGAAAAAGGAAAGTCCACCAGGAGACATGCTGTGAATGATGCTGACGGGGCTGCAGATTACATGAGAGGCACATATCCTACACGGGGTGGGGCAAAGGCAGGTTTACCATCGTTCATATGGAATATAATACAATAATTAATAAATAATAATACAGAGTAAACTGTGTTTCATGTACTCAAAACTGTAAACCTACTTTTGCCTCACCCTGTATAATAATCTTTTAGAAAAGACCAGGTGTATAAAATACAAAACAATCTCTGTAAATACCATAAATCTGCCAAAGTTGTAATTTAAAGTAAGTCTTTCAAGTTAGCTACAAACTGAGGCCAAATGGGAGGGTGAAACCTCCCATACCCTGTCATTTATTCTGATAAATGTACCTGACTCCTGCTAGACTCCAGTAAGCTCTGCTGGATGGCAAACTGCATTATGTCGTAATCTTCATCCTGCAAATGCATGTTTTTGCCATTATCTTGAACATGGTAAGATTCAGGAATTTCAAACACAGACTGATCGACCTCAAAGTCTGTGGCCACAGAAGCTGAAACATAAAAGGTGACAGTCCAATGCCTAAGTTAGTAAAATAAATTTCCACTTCAACTTTGTATACACATTTCTTAAATTTATAAAAAAATTAAAATGATTAAAATAAAAAGTATGAGAGGTTATGAGGAATAATCTTTTTTTTTTTAAAGATTTTATTTATTTTTAGAGGGAGGGGAAGGGAGGGAGAAAGAGAGGGAGAGAAACATCAATGTGTGGTTGCCTCTCGCACTCCCCACACTGGTGACCTGGCCCACAACCCAGGCATGTGCACTGACTGGAAATTGAACTGGTGACCCTTTGGTTTGCAGGACAGCACTCAATCCACTGAGCCACACCAACCAGGGCTGAGGAATAATCTTGACAGGCAAAAGTACCAGAATATTGCTTTTCTCTTTTTGCCTTATTTTTGTAGTAATAAAATTAATGCAGTCATTAAAAAAATACAAAAGACTATAAAATAAAACATGAAGATCTCTCTCCCTATACCCTTTCTCCTATTTCCAAATTCCAGAGGTAACCAGTGTTTTACTGTTATGTCCTTTGAGGTATGTGACGTGTATGTACATAGTCACACTGATGTGTCTTTTTATTTTTCCTTCTTTTATAATGAAATACAGTGAAGATATAAAAGATAGTATATACATATCTGTAAATGTAAAATAAAAATGGTAATATAAAACAAACACCTGTGTATCTTTCAACTAGCCTAAGACAAAACAAACTTTACCACAATTTTTAAAAACTGAAAAAATTCAATTATATTTCTATATACTAGCAATGAATAACTGGGAAATAAAAATTAAGAAAATAAATCCATTTATGATAACATCCCAAATGTGATTTGGATTGATGGCCAAAGAGCCTAAGGAAATTTGGGGGGGATGATAGAAATGCTCTTTATCTTGACTATGGTGGTGGTTACATGAGTGTATACATTTGTCAAAATGCATTGACCTGTCACACTTAAAAATGAGAGCATTTCAGTGCATATACATTACAATGAATAAAGTCATTTTTTCAGAATATGCTGTATTCTTAATACAAGTAGGGTCATACATATTCTCAAACTGTTTTTCACTTAATCTAACCTAAATCTAAAATTTTCTTGATTCAGCACAGACATCTATTTTATAAGATACTCCAGTTTCAAAAAGAATAAGTATAATGACTCAACGTATGAATTTTTTATTTTTAATCACAAAACTCAACTTTCTGTTACCTGAATTGGCCTTGGTCCCTTCCACATTTTGAGACACAGTTTCTTCAGCAGTGCTACAGCCATTGACATTTCCAAATGTAATCCGTGCATTTAAGACATGAAACAAGGGAATTTCTAACAAAACAAAAGCTTTTGTAAGTAACTTGACTGAGAATAACAATGATAGCCATCATTAGGTAGTTAGCTCTAAGCGCTTACTATGCTGGTACCATACCAAGTACTTTATGATTTCATACAATCCTCATAACAACCCTTCCCAACACACAGACAGGAAAACTGAGATTCAGGGAGGTCAATCAGCCTCTCCTAGGTCACAGTGAGTAAGTGATCGAGCCAGGGTTCAAGCGTCATGAATGTACAACTACCCAAAATGTAAATTCCTCGTAAGTCACGTATTGTATGTGGTATCAATATTAGGCATACTACTGCAGACCCTGAAACATATTTATGTATCAGAGGATCTTTGTGTAAATTGTCTTCCTCAATTAATTACCTAATTTGAAGGTTCACTTAAGGTTTGATATTGAAACAAGGACTATTACAAATTTGATGCCTTTTTCCATCTGTCAGCACCATCAATAAACGGAACAGGTAGTTGAGGAATCTCCTAGTTTTGAGATGCACAAAGACCAAGAATCATGACACTTCCTCAAGCCACATTAGACTAGAGGACTCTGACCTCCTCTACTGTGTCTACTGCATGCTCTTTGTGATTAAAGTGCTCCAACTCCCTAAAGCACATTCTGTCACCCGCAAAAAGGGCAGAACCTACAAGTGCTCCTGTGATGCATCTAACGGTACCTATTTTGACAGGGAATCCAGGTGGGAATTCCAATTTGATGAAATCTCTCAGTCTCGCAAAATGAGCGCTAGTTCTGGCCATCAGGTCAATGATGGGGATGACCTGCTCCACGAGAGAGAGAGGAAATTCCTCACACATCCACAGCGTCGCTTTGAACCTGTAGGATTTGACCAAAAAAAGACGGGGGCTATCACCACCAGACGGGGAAAATGAATTCTACGCAGTAGGCTAGACAATACCAGCTTCCTCACTCCACCGTCTTCCCAGTTACCTGGCATCTCAATTCAGAGCTACGATGGGACTGGACCAACGAGGAATTCAGGTCACTCCGGCAATCGGGAGTGACCACCACTACAACCTGCAAGAGCCTTCACTGACAGCAAGCGTGAAGAAATTGCCAGCTGGTGGGAACCATGTCATTTGATCAACTGGAGCTTGCTGGCAGTAAAATAAAGAATTCTTATATCTAATTTATATTCTAATAAGATGGTCAATCTACTGTTAGCTTTTGTCAAATAAAGTAATTTAAAATTATTTTTAAAGGAGTGGGACAGAAGAATGACTGCACATGGCTCCATAAAACAGCACAATTCTGAAACAAGAGTCTACAAGTTGAAAATGGCCATTGAATCTCTCTTACTTTTGTGTTCTAATTGTCAGCTCTTTCGGCCTTCCGATGTCCCTGTCTCTCAGATCAAACTCTTCGTCAAAGTACTCGTCAGGCGTGATGGCTGTAGGGTTGTTTGCAGTGGCACATTCTGTGGTGAGGTCCTGCCGAGCCAGAACTCAGGGGAATCAGAAATGCCAAACGATGCCCACAGGTGGAGGCCTAGGGCACTCAGTCTCTGAGGTGGACATGTTAGCCAGCACAGATCAGGAAGTTCTAGTCATTAACATTTTTTTAATAAAGGTATGGCACAGAACAAGAAAACTTACAAAGTTCCTAAACTACACAGCAAATCTGATGGATTTCTCCATTTCAAAATATTTCTCCACTCTCCTTCGCATTTTTATCTCCTGATTATAAAAGATGGAGAGAGAGATACATGAAAGTCCGTGAGAGCTGGAAGGCTTGGAGTTTAAGTTCCAGCTCTGTCATTCTCTAGCTTGTGATGCTGGAGAAAGGTAGTTTCATTCTTCTGACCCTCAGTGACATCCGTTGTTGGAATTTCATATAGTTATTGTGAGGATTAAGTGAGGAAATGTTTCTTAAGGTGCCCTGTTAAAATGTAAAGTTCTGAATCCTTTTTAATTTCCATTTTTACAGAGAGACTAGTTTATAATACATGAGAGAGAAAGCACCTGGTTTCTATCATCGTTACCCCTCCCCTAAAATCTTTCTGTTTTTAAAGACTCACTCATCTAATTCCCTTCCAGGAGAGTATCTCAGATTCCAGCCTGTGAGTACTCCTTAGCCTTTTCAAAGAGAGTGGCCTGTCTGAGATTCAGTAAATGCCGACCCTCGCGCGGAAAAGTCATCACCTCTCAACTGCACTGAAAGCACGTTGCTCCAACTTACCCCTTGAGCACCGAACTGGTGTTCCACAGTTCCCAACAGAGATTCCAGTGGGTTCCTGTCCGCTACAGAGGGGGAGGAAGTTTAGTGTCTAACATTATACTTATGACTGTAGAAAAAGATTCGCACGATACCTTAAAGTCTCTGATTCAAGCTACCTGCATTAGGAAATCCATTCACAGCCAGACTCATAAAATCATCCACCATAACAATCAGCTAATTTATTCTTTGTCAGACGCTTTTTATTAGGATCTCTAAACTCGATGAACAACAGTTATAAGAATTAAAGTCCAACAGCGGAAAGAGGTTGGATTTGGAAGTGAGCCAGATCTGGATTCCAGTCTCATCTTGGTTGGTCGCTGCCCGTGGGTCCTAAGCCTCAGTCCCCTCATCTGTCAAGCTGCGGTAAGAGTACTGTGGCAGTTAGAGTTAACAAGAGCGGTGGTGGTAGTTAACAATTACTGTGTGCTAGCCACATACTGCAGGCACTGCTCTAAATATGTTCACGTAGGGACTCCTCTAATCCTCCCAATAACTCCAAGGAAGGCCTAGGAGCACATCCATTTCATTTCTGAGGAAACTGAGGCACAGAGGGTCAGTACCTTCACCAAGCCATAGAACCAGCCACTGATGGAGCTGGGAAGTGGCGACCATGTCTTGGCAATGTCTTGGCTCAGAGCCCAAGTTCTTTCATTATGAAAGTTTGGACCAAATCACTTATTCCAGTGATAAGTGTTCTCCAATAACCTTTTCTATTTTTTCATCCAACGACTGTACTTTATAACACATAAACAAGCCCTCATGAATGGCTTTAATTACAACTGAAGCCAACTAAGGAGAAATAGCTCCAAGAATGAGTCAAACTAAGGAAACTTTTATAAAAAATCAGGGTGAGGATTAACACAACTGATCACATTAACCCCCAGACTTAACAGAGCCGACAGATGTTCCCTCTAGGCTTAAAAAAGGTGTGGAGGATTACCTTTGTATCTCTTTTTTTCTTCCTCAGTCAGATGTTCTGTCCGTATTTTGGTTATGACGCTCACATTATTTACTGAGTAAACCTTGAGAGATGTGTGCAAGAGAAAACAGTGACACAGGGAATCAAAACTCAAAAAATAAGCATAGCAAGAGCAAGAATGCTGAAGCCAAAAAATAAAAACCCAGCAAAATAAAAATGAGAAATGGTTATCATTAGGATCCTTCAGAGAAAATACACAAGCGATCAGCTTAGAAATGCATCAGCAGTCACTCTGCCTCTCTGAGAGTTTTAAATACTGAGGAGTTAACAATGACAGGTTGCATCTCCCTAATGGCCCTTCTTGTTGCTAAACGCTCTCAAAGAAAGTCCTGCAATTTAGGCCTCCCCACTGGATTTCTATTGTGCTGAGGCATCCGAGCCTGTATTGAGTACTTCTACTGATTTCTGGTCATCTTATAACAGAGGTGGCTTAGCCATCTGCTGGGCAGAAGGAAAAAGGAATGAACACAAGGTTCTCTACACTGATGAGCTTTATAGCCAGCAAGTCACTATTTAAAAGGTATGCCGGGTATTGACAAAAACTATTGTAACTGCCAGAGTGGATGTTCTATTATCAAGGTTGACTGGGGTGTCTGGAAAATCAAGTATCTCGGTTAGCAGAGAATTAACTGTATCTGCTGTATGTGCAAAGGTTCAGGAAACAGGCTCAGCACTGGAACGACTGTTACTGAACGTATCTTGCTGAGCATGACATGAGCTTTCTTTGGGGCTCAGAGGTCACCAGAGGATCCTGCAGTGCCTGGCTCCGCCCCCCGGAGCCATCAATCCCTGCTGTACTGCAGGGCCAAGGAAGGGCCAGGAGACAGGGCTGTCCAGTGGACAAAATGCCAGCTGTCATTTCCACTATGACAGCTGTGTTCTAAATTCACTGATGTCATGTAAGTGGGCTGTAAGCTAATTGGTTACAACTAGGCTAACAAAAAAAGAAATGGAGACTCATAAAAGCTACTTTATGATTCTTTTTAAAAACCCGTTCAAGGTTATTAAAAAAGATGAACAATCATGTTAAGTCTAATCCTTTCTCTTTTCTTTCTTTTCTCTCTCTCTCTCTCTCTCTTTTTTTATCATTCCTACCAGAACAACTGGTACCTGTACTCATTTCTCTACAACACTGTTTCTCTTTGGCATAACTACAGACCTCCTTGGGACATGCTGTCCCATTTTCTACAAGTCAAATAAGAAAAAAATCCAAGTGAGAGACACATGAGATAGTACTTAGTCCCCAAAGCATCTCCACGGCACAGGTGCATGACAAAATCTGAACAGACTCCTCATTTGCACAGAAGCTAAATTGCTATATTAAATCTTATTTTAAGAGTTTCCTTTTACCTTTGCTTCGTAACCATTAACAACTTCTGCTTTATCTGTCCTCCAGCCCCAGAATCCGGATTTAGTTCTGATAAAAAGTGAACACCACAAATTTCTACATGTACAATATGCCATTCAGATTTATCCCTGCAGCCTTTATAGTTTTTTCCCCCAGCTTAAGTTACTGAAGAACACCTGGAAATCATGGTCCAATTGTCCACAAAAGGATGTTATCAATGACAGATGGCTTAAGCATCCCCCGCTCCCCCTCCCAGCTATTAATCAGTTTGCCTCACCCCGGCATAGAAAACTTCTGTTCTTGGCTTCTTTACAAAAACTGCCAGCATAGGTGACAAAGGTGGTGACATTTATCATACAGCTGTCCTAAAGAAGTGAGTGAAGATGACCAGCGTCCAAGGGCTCGCCACAAGGTGATATCTGGGTCAGAGCATTTATCTGGGTCATCTTAACTATGGGCACAGATGTCAGTGGCTGTTCCCATAAGCAGCCACATCTCAGTTGAGGAATTCTTAGAACAAGGAGGCACAGGCCATCTTGCTCCTCGGGAGAGAATGAGTGGGGCAAGAATCCGTCACTGTGGCAAGCTGCTTGGAGAAGCCATCAATACCTGCAAAACGGCCCGGGAGTCAGTCACACATTGTATCAGGCTCGGTGCAGCAGGGAGAAAGGATGTTAAAAGCAGTTTTTCAGCCCAGCCGTTGGTCCCAGCTCTGTGGAACTGCTTTTAAAGTAGCCCAGCATCCCAGCAGCAACTGCAGCATTGATGAAGTGCCCAAAACCCCAGTTATTCCACTCAACACCCTCCTGGAAGAAATGCATTTAGGAACCAAGAGTAGCCAAGAGGCTCTGATTCTTTTTCAAAGCAGCACATCCTAGGAAAGGCTACCACTCACAGGGGAGGCCCGGCCAGACCGTTCCTTTGTCTAGGACATCACATCCTAGCTCCACTGTGACTGCTGCACTTGAACCCATGGAGGGCAACTGCCCGCCTTCTGCTCTGACCCTGGAGTGAAGTAGGACATCATACAGGAAGCTCCAGGAATGGCAGCATGTTAGCCAACTCACAAAGAAGGTAGGCAATTACTTGCATATTGTGTTCCCAAAGAGTTTGCTTTTCTATTAATGGGATTTGGACAATGAAATTAGGCCAGACAGAGTATAAGGAGTTTTATGTGTGCATTACAGCCAATCAGAGAAAGGAACCAAAGCTTTAACTTTCCTACTAGTTGTTCACAATTAGTACACCATGAGCCTTGGAGGGAAAGAAAGAAATCCTACAGGGATTACACAAAGTTCTAGCTATGTCCAAGTGACATTTCAGAAACAAAATAACCCTAGGGTGCAGGGGGCTAGGGGCCACGCCTAGCTGAGTAATAAACCAGAGCCCCCTCTTAGTCACTGATAACTGAAAACTGAGATATTCCTTTTGGTTAACAAATTCAATCCTCAGTTCCTTATCTGTCACTAAGTCATTTGATAGTTTACTGGGAAATAATCCTTTTCTGGCACACAGTCGTCCGAAATATCAAAGGATGCCTAGGTCTGCTCCCCTTCATCCTTCACGTGTGCTGAGAAAACAGAGCTGCACCCTGGGAACCACCATGCTCCTCACTCGCCTCCATCTGCTCTGTCCATGATGCTGGCTATTCTACTTCCCTTTTCAGTCCCACTCTGACAGGTTAGTTTTATTTGTTTTTCAAAAAATAAAGAACTGCCCTGGCTAGTGTGGCTCAATGGACTGGGTACTGGTCTGTGAACTAGAGGGTCGCCGGTTCGATACCCAGTCAGGGCACATGCCTGGGCTGCAGGCCTGGTCCCCAGTTGGGGACATGCGAGAGGCACACAATCTCTCACACATCAATGTTTCTCTCCCTCTCTCCCTCCCTTCCCCTCTCTCTAAAAGTAAATAAAATAAAAATAAAGAACTTATTTTGGTAGTTCTTCAACAATGATGCAAGACGCTGAATTTCATCCAGCAGAGGAATCTCCTTTGGGATAATCTGAACAAGTACCAACCCAAATGGCAACATCTACTAACTGGGCACCGATTCCTTCACAGAGTCCATCCACTACTCTGCCATCTTGACTGGAAGTCCTCAGACAGTTTGGATATTAAACTCAATGTCCACAACCTAGTCTAAAACCATGATTGTACTTGATTAACTTTACATGCAGAGGCATCTGAAAATGGTAAGAGAACATCTAGCTTCCCTCCTTTGCCATTTTCACCTCTGCCTGTCTCCACTGAGACCACCACACCAAAGGCCATGTAGCACGCACTGTGGCTTGGAGGCTGCTACACATTGTGGAGAAGAGGTATCATGGTGGAAGGGAATGTTTTGTTTAAGGTGAGCAGAACATGATCTTTCAGAGAAGAGAAAAACCCAAACTGCAACCAGAGGGTATATATTAGGCTAAAAATTTATGTGGGAACAACATTAATTTGCAAGTATCAAGTCCCAAGTAACAGATTAGAAAAAAGAAATAGATGAAAATGACTACCATAATATATGAGATCTACATGTTCCAAATTCAATCACATGAACGCGCATACCTCCAGTGAGAAGTAGGCATGGGCAGTTTTTCTACATAGCGAACCTCACACTCAAAGAGGGCCTCAACTCCTTACTCAATGCCCGAGAAGCTCAATAATCACATAATTTAATTCTGAGTACCACAAAAAATAGCAGCTGTCTTCGAGAAACTCTCTCTCTCGGCAACTCAGTGTCAGGAGCAAAATGAGGATTAGCTTGAATAGTTTGAGAAACCTGTGACCACACAAATACAAGATGCAACTTCATCCTCAGGACAAATGGAACATACCATCATTTCCCATCTACGCTCTGTGGGTAACAGCCAACAACCATCACATTCTCTTCAGAGACTGCATTTAAGAAGAAACAACTAGCAACCCTGCTGATGAACTAGAGGGAACAGTGGCTCTTCTTACGAAATCTGAGGGCTGTGGCCTCCAGAAACTTCATCTCTAAATCCACTACTCCTTTTTTTTTTTTTTTCCAGTAGAGAAAACAGAAACCTGGAGGGATTAAGCCACACCCAAAGCTGCTCAGTCAGTTAGTCGCCCTGCCGATGACACTCAGTTCTTCCAGCTCTGGTCGCTCCTGCTGGCTTGTGGCAGGGAAGGCAGGCTCCTCCATCTTCCAGCTTCGCGAACAGAGCCCTAAGCTCAAGCGCCCTCCCTGTCTGCAGGTGCACAGGCCAAAGACTGGGGATGTCTTCCCAAGACCTTGACTGGTGAAGCCTCAGTCAGTCCCTAAACCTTGCTGCCCCTGGAAGGCATTGGCTGTCAGCTAGGGAGGCGGATGATGGGGCACTGATCCTGCCTCAGGGGGTGTCCCTACCAAAGCAGCAGCACACCTGGTATTTTGATTTCCTCTTCTGCTACATAAATACCCTAATTCCACAGCTTGATCTAAACTAAAGGAAAAGGGCACTGAACAAGTCTTACATTTGACTAAACAGAAAACTCACAGTTTTGTCAATAAATTTTATATTGGAAATGAGGAAAAAAGGAAAAAGAGAGGACCATCAGTATACTTATGAAGAGAAAAGGAAGTCTAAATCCAGGACAATGCTGTCCAGAGTAGCTCATGTTACGCTGCTCTGGTTTACAGAGATCCAGATGTGACATCCTAGGCAAACACTCAGGGCTCTCACAGACTCCCCTGGTTCAGCGTGTTTTATGGTAGAAACATTTAGGATGACAGCTGTGACCGCATCTACTTCCTTTATGAAGGCCCTATACACCTCTGCACAGCCCAGAGGCAGGTGACCAGACACAGTGTTCTCATTTGGGTTAACTGAGACACAGATTTCTCTGAGGATTCTTCGGGTAGAATCTGGAATAGAACTGAAACCCCGCCAGACTCTTGCTCTAAACTATTAGGCCTCACAGTCGTGGAGCTGGGAAGTGGGAAATATATTTAACTATATGAAAGGTGTGACTCTGACTAATAATCAGTATAACCACATTCAATGCTGGATCAATTCTAGCTTCTGGAAACTCAAATTTCCATGGTTTAGGACGAGGGAGCCTTGTGGACCCCCAAACACCAAAATAAAAGTAAAATTCAAGTAAAACTCATTAGAAAGGGCCCATAAAAGAATATGAAGATACTTCTCCAAGACTTGACCAATGTGCTATAAAAATGATATATGATGAAGGGTGTCAACTATAGTTTCCATCTGGTGACAGCAGACATTAACTTTAAAACACTAGTGCTTAAGATGCCATATTAGAAAAATCCCAATACACCCATAATTTCCAATCAGTACATATGTGCCACTAAAAACAGTAGTAAAGGGATGAGATATGAAAATGCAGAAGCTAAATTTGTACCTTTCAAAAGCAATATTTTTAGTGTCGAGGCTGGTGTTAATGACTGGGCTTGTGAGTCGCCTCTCAACTTCCCTGCCTGTTGGCTTCATCAGGTCCAGGGTGAGGCGCTCCATTTCTTGGGAAAGATCAAAGTGTTCAGTGGTGACCACTTTGTCATCATGGTTGACTTCCATCAACTCCGCCCAGTTGTCTATTAATGGAAACAAGGGCACAACTAAGCAAAATGCAAGTCAGATGCAAAAACAAGAAAGCCTCATACATTAAAATGCATCACCTTTCCAGTTTTCCTCCCTGGTACCGTCTGATAAACCTGAAGACTACTGGTTACCCACTGTCCACCTGCACAGGAACTACCCGGCCAGCTTTCCACAACTCACTGGAGGCTCTAGGCCGTCTTCCCCAGAGAGGCAGACTTTAACATAATTTGCATTCTTTTTGAAGAACACATTTATCTGGGAACTTTTAAAAAAATATGATTAGCCCTGGCTGGTGTTGTTCAGTGGATTGAGTGCCAACCTGTGAACCAAAAGGTCAGCTGGTTCAATCCCCGGTCAGGGTACATGGCTTGGTTGTGGGCCAGGTCCCCAGCAGGGGGCGTGCGAGAGGCAATCGACTGATGTATCTGTGTCTTATGCATGGATGTTTCTGTCCCTCTCTTCCTCCCTCCCTTTCCCGGCTCTCTAAAAATAAATAAGTAAATCTTTAAAATATAAGATTACAAAATATAAATTATTTATGCACAATACTGGGTAAGCCATATCATTTCTTACCCTCCATAAGGGGGGAGGGGGCGTCAGGCCTGATTATGGAGGGGATATAAAGAGGTATAAGACAAAGGCTTGTACTAACAGGCTCAGGGACATGTCAAGAGAGTAACAATGTTGGGTGGTAAATAATACACAGAAAAGAACTATATAGATAAGAAATAAGATAGGAATTGAGAGATAACTAAAAAGAATAGCAAAAAAAAAGAAAAAAAAAATGCCCAGAAAGGATCAGATAAAGCACGAGTGTGAACACAGTTTATGATTAAAAATCACTCTGTAATTTAGCATGCGCAACGATTACTACAACAGGCTCACTCACCTTCTCCCTTAAATATGAAGCTACGCCTTCCTCTTATCCAGCTCATGTTCTCAAATCCCAGCAATGTGATATCAACACGCAGTTTGGCACCACTTTTCCAAATGCGACAGACATCATTCGGGCATATTCTGGAAACCAAGGGCACTGAAGAAGAGAAGCGTACTACTGAGAAAAAGCCGAGGGCCAGGCAGTACACCCAGGCCCAAGAAATCAGGGTTCTGACTTTAATGAAAGGGTGGAACTAGCAAGATGGTAGCTGTCATATAGAACTGGACTTGGCTGCCACACTTTGATACAAGAAGTCACTCTATAGCTCTTTATAAAAGTGAAGATCGATGTCTCATACAGAGAAAGCTCTAAATGAATTCTCAGTCACAAAATGAACCTCTCTCATTGACTGCCATCAGAGCTAGAGCGTGTCCATCTGGGCTTTCTGGTTACACAGGTAACTCTTGCCACATGGCTGTAACCTACCATATTGTCATGTTCACCGTTCAAAATATCAAATGTCTAAAATGTGCTACTTTCTAACAGAAACTGAAATCAGAGTGATTATTTGCAGTGGAAAAAACTCATTCATGTCATAGAAGAATCTGAAGTTCTCTTGTTTTATATACCTTCTACTTCATTTCAGTGTTTCATTACAAATAGGACTTCTTGCCTGAAAGGGAAGTCTGGAAGTGAAAATGGCTGAAAACTGGGAATTAGGAACTGTCATGAACTGGTCTACAAGAAATAAAAGTAGAACATCTATGAAAATTACTGTCAGTCAATTTGCCTTACATAAGATTTTGGAGAAATACATCCATTTTGTAAAATAACAAGCTATTCCAATATTCATCTCATCTTCTTCCTTGGAATAACAAGTTTAAAAGAATCAGACTGAAACACATAAGGAAATGAATAAATTATGGTAAATCTTACTAAAATATTAGCTTTTTAAGAAGTAATAATATGGATAAATGTCAGCCTGAAATGACAAAAGAGACAAGGTTGTCTATATGTTGTATTTATGGGTGCTTGGGAGAGAAAGTCCTATGTGTGGGGCAAAGACTAGAAGGAAAACACCCACAGCATTGAAAGCAGTTGTGTCCGAGTGGGGTTACAAGTGGCTATTTTTCCTTATTTTTATCTATGCATTTTCTAGATTCAAAAAAAAAAATACACCTAACTTTTATAAAGGAAAAAATAAACCTATATTCAGGCTAAATAAATTTGGGAACAGAAATAAATTACAAGCCCACAGCCACTTACCCCAGCTGGTGAATTCCCATTTCATCTGCACATAAAAATCTGGAGTCTGAAGGACAAAGGTTTAAAAGAAATTACCCTTGGTACTATTAACTAAACACAAACATAGTAAGGGGTAATAGGGTCTTTTAGCAGGGGAAGAGGAAACAGAGAAAAGAAGAAGAAACACAAATTGCAAACCCATAAAAATAAACGCTTATTTTATACTCAGGCTGTGATTTATTCTTGATATAAAGTGTCTAGACAGTTAATAAAGTTAACTGAAAGCAATGAGGTTGGAGGGGGATAAAAATCAAATCTGATTTAGGGGTTCAGTCTAGGTTATAACAGTAACAGAAAGAGGAGCCTGGGAGGACGGGCGTAAGTACTGCCAGGCAACGCGCATAACAGGCTGTTCTAAGTAAAGAGAAAGGAACGTCAATTCCGTCTATTTCACCAGGAACTTGACTGTAAAAGGCTTTGTGTTCTGGAAAAGTGCTTCACATTTATCAGACCACTCTGTGAAACCAAAAAGAGGCAGCTAGACATCACTTCCCCAGGAAGTTGATATTTTCCTCCAGTTAACAAAAGACTTTTGCCCCCACCTGCCTCTTAAACTTTTAGAATTTGGCTTTTTGTAGTTTTATACCACCACAGCAACACCATTTAAAATGATTTTCTCACCTATCATGAATTCTTAGAGAAGGTTTTTGGAAAGCTACTTACTTTAAGTACCATCCTACTCAATTCCAGTGGTTACCATCCAAGAAGAGAAATGCCAGATATCCCAGGAGTTTTTCGTTCCCTCCCACCTCCAAGGTTTTGCCATGGTTTTTATAGAAGCACAAGGCAGGAAGACCAAGAATATATCCTGGTTTGAAACGGTGGACCCAGTGATGGGCAAAGACACTCTCCAAGGGCAGCGGATAAGAAAGAGGAGCATATTATGAGACAGCGCCAACAAGGGCTTTGGTGCCAATGAGAACGCATGTCATTTATGGGCAGTCTAAAACTCCAAGCAGAGACTATAATTCAGTGCAGCTCACTGTTACGGATCAATACAAGTAAAAAAAAAAGAAACGAGAGCAAAAATCTTTTACACTGTATTTTTAAAATGAGGAGTGACTCCATGTTAAATATGTCATTTTCTGTTTCGGCAAATGGACAAATGATGTTTTTAGTTCCTCTTGTAGTAAGTTAGATAATTCAGGTGATAAATTCATGTGATCATTGTAAACTCAAACACACGCCTATTTTTAAAAAACTGCATATAATTATTTCATATGTCACGGAAGATTTCTTTGCAGTACATGGAAAATTAGTGTCTTTGGTGGGATTTAGTTTGCATATCATAGAAATATTTTTTGAAAGAGTGCTCAGATAATGAGCAGTAATTTGTCTAATTTCTAGCAAAATTGTTCCTTTTCTCAACAGAACTGTTCATTTTTCTCAAGAAATTTGTTTTGACTAATGTGGTAAAGCCAATGAATAAACAAAATACCTCTTTAAAGGTATTTTGGGAAGCTCACTTCTGTGCTTAAATTGAGAATTAATGATGTGATGATTGAACCACTGGTACATTCTTGTCTGCTGCTGCCCTGGGAACATTACACATAGTTGACTGGTAAGATGGTTTTTGTAGGTAACAAAAATTATCTGAAGAATGGCAACCATCATCCACAACCATCCAGGAGCCTAGTGTCACAGATCCCATATACTTTAATTCACAAGACAGGCAAACCTCCCCAAAACCAAAACCTGTACATAAAATAAGGCAATGGATTAGAAGTCATAAAATACTAATGGCTAGAAGTGACAGGAGTGACAAGGAGAAGGTGCACACAGACCCTGAAAATCCCTTCTGTTCACTGATGCCCACCATGACCTCCCCGAGGTGACCTCTGTTTAGGATGCTACTTTTAAGAAATCTAGCACCTGGACAAATTAATTATTTGATGTCCATTTATCTTAGTTCTGATTTTTAAACAGCATTTAAAAGGGTAAGCCTAGCGACCTAGAAACGTAATTTGTGGAGGACCTCATACATTTCACAAGCTGGAAAGCAAGGAATAATGCTATTTAGTATCCCATACATTGTATTCATGATTCATAAAACTCTTAGGAAAGCACCCAACAATGTCAAACTATGCCTCCAGCTGTTACATCAGCATTTAACTCAAAGGGTAGCAATACCATATTTTTAAAAGTACCTCCAGAATCTTTTGGAGCAGCTCGGGAACTGCTTCGAGGGCTGTGGACGTGTGGTGGTAGTCTCGGTGTTGAAGAACTGTGTGCACCATCTCGGGGTCCCCGGTGCTCACAGCCTCGTGTAAAACTGGGGGAAAAAAGGTGGAATGTCACTCAGTATTCTCACACTTGCTGACAAATTTCAAAACCAGTCTGAAAAGTATCTATAGAGATCAAAGACCAACATTTTCTTCCTGGATGGAGAGAGGCTAGTCCCACGGCATCATGTATGACCGTGACTTCTTATTGCTAGCTCTTCTTAAAAAAATTTATTTATTTTTAGAGAGAGGGAAAGCGAGGAAGAGAGGGAGGGAAACAAACAAACATCGACTGGTTGCCTCTTGTATGCCCCCAGCCAGGGACCTGGCCTGCAACCCCAGGCATGTACCCTGACCAGGAATCCAACTGACAACGTTTTGGTTCTCAGGCTGGTGCTCAATCCACTGGACCACACCAGCCAGGGCGTATTGCCAGCTCTTAAGTAGGTAAAAAGAGAATATAGTACTCTTAGCCTCTTGATCAAACTCCTTTCATCCTCCCCTCATCCCCCTTTCTTGCCACTGGTCATGACACCCTGACAATGTCTTCAGAGCACTGGCTTTAACTATGTGATCAGCCAACTGTGGTTACATGTAGATCTGGCAGGTAGGGCTTGTGCTTATACACATCCTGGCTCCGTCAACACAAAACTACCCTGACCAATAGTAAGAGAACTTGCAAAAAAAAGTGCAATGCCAGGATTTCACCGGAAAAGGCCACTTCTAGCCATAATTTCCTTTTGATTTTGTCTGTCCTGATGGAGTCATTGTAGTTACCGTCACACAGCTCGGGGAAATCCGGCCTCCACAGCTGTGTGTGGTGGAAAGAGTTTGCACTGAGAGCTGCTTTCTAGATGAGGAGTGGTCACTCTCTACCCAGGGCTGTTGGCCCAGGACACAATCCAGGCCATTGTGTTGCTGCAGATCAGCCAGCAGCATCCGAGGCTCTCATCTCCTCGCCCAGCCCCTGGTGCCAGGAGAGAAAGAGTCTTAAGATAAAGATGACTCTGAGGACAATGATGATTGAGAGTGGCCTTCATTTGGAAAGAAAAACTAAAATGAAAGCCTTTAAAAGATTTTAAGCCCTGGCCAGGTAGCTCAGTTAGTCAGAGCATCATCCCGATACACCAGTGTTGCAGGTTCGATCCCTGATCATGGCACAAACCATAATCAACCAATGAATGCACAAGAAAGTGGAACAACAAATTGATTCTCTCTCTCCCTCCTCTTATCTCTGTCTGTCTCTCCCTCCCTCCCTCCCCCTTCCTCTCTCTCTAAATAAATGAGTGATTTTAAAAGCATACTTGCCTGTCCATCCCTCGTGGTTTTCTTTGGTCACATCCGCTTTATGTCGGAGTAGGACTCTAGCTGATTCCAAATGTCCCAGAGAAACAGCGAGATGCAATAAGGTTCGACCTCGTGGGTCCACAGCCTCTACATTCTGTAAAGGAAACACTGGCATTTATATCATTGGGTATGTTATATAAAAATGGGGCACTGTGTTCGAGAGATCACATAAGTATAAAAAACAGTATTTATACATTAATTACAGCAACGTATGGAAAAATGAATGCTTGCATGTGGGCATGGTTAAAATATGAATTCGGAGGCTTCTAAGTAAAGGTGGCAGTTACTAAGTTCTTTTTTCTATAGCGTTAAATGCCTAATAAATAAATAAATAAATACTGGCTATAGGTCTCAGACCATCGACAACCACACTCAAATTAAGCCTAAATAAGGCTTTCATGAAATACAACCACCCTATGACATGAAACATAGGGGATTTCTTAAGCACATATCAGCATTCAAGTGTAGAACAGGAAGTGCAGGCCTTTAATCAAAACTGAAAGTACAGAAGATAATTTGGGTCAGAATAAAACACCACTTTCATTCCTGCATGTTGAGCTCCAAGTGGCCTGAAGTAGCTACACCCGTGGGTCTTACAGACAATGAGCATGATTGGCCATGCATGTATGTGGACACATTTATAGATTAAATGCAAGAACACATGCATTCACAGAATCAGTCCATTTCAGTCCATTTCCCCTTGAGGGTTTTCTTCCGGGCGCTAGATACCATTTAGCTTTTCCTCTTCACACTATTCTGGCCCTCCTTCCAGCGCCTGCATTGGGTCTCCAGAGCCAAGTACCTGTTTCCTTGGTGTGAGCTCAGCCTGATGGCCGGGTCTTGCCTTTCAAAGATGGCTCTGAACTTTCTTCCAAGGATACAATGAACTGCCATGACACTTTTTGAATATAAAAATTTTAAGTGCCATAATACTTCTTAGAACATGTGCTTTGTCTTGATTTGGGATGCTAGATTTTATACATGCATTAACTGCAGCCTCCAAAGATATCCAGAACATTCCTCTTACTGGAAGGTAAGCAGCACCGTGCATAAAAATAAACTGCTATGCCCTGACAGGGTGGCTCAGTTGGTTGGGCATAGTCCCACAAAACAAAGGATCTGGACTGATTCTCAGTCAGGGCACATGCCTGGGTTGTGGGCCAGGACCCCAGCTGGGCGCATGTGAGAGGCAAACCAGTCGATGTTTCTCTTGCACATCGATATTTCTCTCCCTCTTTCTCCCTCCCTTGCCCTCTCTCTAAAAATAAATTTAAAAAAATTTTTTTAAAGAATTTCATTTAAAAAAAGGAATGAAGTACTGATACATGTCACAACATGGATGAACCTCAAAAGCATCATGTTAAATTAAAGGAGCCAGACATGAAAGGCCACATATTATACAATTCAATTTATATGTAATGTCTAGAACAGGCTGATCTAGAGATAGCAACTAGCTTAGTGGTTGTCTAGGGCTGAAGGGGTTGAGGGAAATGGGGAGTGATTAAGGGGTATGGATTTTTTTGGGGGGGTGATGAAAATATTCTGGCAGTTGATGATTGCACAACTGAATGGATATACCAAAAACCACTGAGTAATACACTGTGATGGGTGAACTGCATGATAAGTGAATTATATCTCAATAAAGATATTTAAAAATCAATGTATGTGTGTGTTTTCTGTAGTACATGAAACTAATGCATCATCGATATATTGTTTGATGAGCTGCTTGATTTCCCTTGAGTTTCAGTTTTCTCTCTTGTAAAATGAGAGCAATAAAAAACGAGTTCTCACAAGGGTCAAGTCGCAACGCCTAACCGCACAAGAAGCACTGAGAAGGATGAGCTCTTATTATCATGCACCCACACTATGCAGTTTCATAGAAGCTGTCACTTTCTTCCTAAGAGGGATTTGTTCAAATTTCATTACAGTTGGTAGTGAGGCTTAGCGTCTTCAACCAATTACATTAGTTCAGTGAGCAAGAGCTTTCAGAATTTCCCTGGAATTCACTTTCGTTAAGAAGCCAATCATTTCTGAAGTTTCTTCAGTCCTCAGCTGTACCAAATTAAAAATACCCACACCTTTTAACTATAATAGTGCCCCCCAAAAGAAAAGGAATGAGATTTCTGCACATCTCCTTCCCATCTGTTAATTTAAGCCTACTAACTTTTCTTGCTCAAAGACTTCTTCACCGCCCTGCCGTCCTTGGAGGCAGTGAACGGCCGAGTTCTGAGTGCAGGCTGCAGGGCTAGACCTCAGGCCCACTTCTGGGTCCCTCCCTAGCCTCAGGTGAATTGCTCAACCCTTCTGCGCCCTGGTACCAGCGAGAAGTAAGTGTTTTATAAACTATCACTGTTACCTCTGGCGTGGGTGGGGGCAGCTGCGGCAACCACCCTCATTCCTGGGCAGTCCCAGACTGCTCTGGTCCTCTGCAGCTGTGGCCTAAACTAGTTCCCAGACTTCAAGTCATGGGGGGAAAGGTATCCACAGGCCTGGTGCCCGAACGTGAGCCTGAGCCCCTGGGGGCCGAGGGGGAGCCCCCGACAGGAGGCTCTGGACTCTACCTTGGATGCCTGGCCCCTGGCTCACAGAAGGCCTCCAGCCAACAGGCACCGACTTGAATGTGCGCTCAGTGGCCTCACCCAGCCTCGCCGTAGGCCTGGGGTGAGCACCCCAGGGTGGTTCCCTGTCGGGCTCTGAGTACTGCCGCTGCCTAGACCGCTCTCTTCCTCTTGCCTGAATTTTGTGCTTTTACCTCCTGGCTCCTAACTGGGGGCTGGCCCGAGGGTCAGGCCCCACTGGCTACCCTCGACCTCACCTGGTCCCAGGGTTTTCCCTCCCCTGTCTCAGGTGCACTGACTGACCTTTGTACCTTCATTTGTTCATTCCCCAGCATCGGTAAGAAGGCCAAAGATGTTTAAAAGACCTCTCTCACTAAACGACAAACGACATAACCATAACACAAATCATTTCAACTGCACCAACCAACTTCAAGGCCCCAGTGAATATTAAAGACAGTAAAGCTGACAGGTTAAGAGGCACTTAATAAAGTGCCTCTGCTGAGCAAATGCTGAAAGCTTGAAACAATCTCACAGTTGACAAAGTGAGTTACTAAATAGCCAACTCCAGCTATTAGCAAGATGGTGGGCTGGTGGGCTGGGGGGCTGAGTCGCACACACTCTGAAGCACATACTTATCAGCTTCATCTGAATAAAGTCGATTCTTTCTGTGCTGCTGTTGTTAGAACAAAATAAAATTCTTACAGCTACCAGTGTGCCTGCTTCAAGTCTCACTTGTGGAATGGAAGGAATGAAGGAATGGATAGCAGAAACTTACTGGCAAATAAAACATTAAGGGAAACAGCTGGGTTTATGGTTGGGGTAGTAGGAATTTTTTGTTTTTAATCATGCAACCGTTATGTGTTCCTTGTAGGAAAACTGGGACATATATAAAAGAAGCTAAACAGGGAGGATGATCATCGGCGTAACAGCAGCAGCTATGGCAAAGGGTACTGTGCCCATTTACTACGTGCCTGCATTTTCAGGTGGGTTTGCTGCCTTATTTTCCACAATCCTGAGATGAAGGTACTTTTAGTCAAAGAAGTATAGTGGGAGGGTTTAGAATACAGGACTAGGGCGGTGTCCAGCTCTCTGGGTTCACATCCTGGTCCGGCCACTGGCCAAGTGTGCAACGGAGCCTCTCCACCTCAGTTCCCTAATCTGTAAACTGGGAATTATAACATCACCCACCCCAGAGGACTGGAGTGAGAATTAAATCTAGAACTGCACGTAAGACATTTCAGCACAGCGCCTGGCAAAACAGCTTTCAGTGGTACTCACCCCATTTTTACAGGTGATAAAACAATTCCGCAAGAGTAAATAACATACTCGTTCTCATAACTTAATCAGCATTAGTACTGGCCATTAATTCAACTGCCTCCAAGTCACAGAACTGGGCAGAGAAGGCAGCTGTTTCATAATCAGAGGATCTCAATAAATATGAAAGCAACAAAATATTTCCTGCCTTGTATTTTAATGATATAAATTATTAACTTCTTGACCCTAAAACAGTCACGTAACTTGCAGGGCCCAGTGAAAAATAAAAATGTAAGGCCCCTTATTCAAAAATAATTATGAATTTCAGAACAGTAACAGCAGAGCATTAAACCAATCACAAGCCCCTTCTGAGCACAAAGTAGCACACCCTTTCAAATAGCCAAATTTCAGGATCAAAATTGGATTGCGTGGTCATGAGTCAAGCTACCACAGTCAAGATTTTCTTTACGAATACATTTTAGGTACCTCTTCCCCAAAGGGAGCAGGTATACTGTGACATGATCTACAGTGATAACCAATAACAAAGTCAAAACCAAATAACTAGCAAGTATGAATAGTCTTCCTTGACCTCCTTGACAGTGGAAGGCATTTAAGGACCAACTTACTTCAGGAAAATCTGCTGCAAAATTATAATTTTCTAATCACAAGCGTCCTTAACATTTTTCAAGTTGAGTCACAGAGAGCTTTCAATAAACTTTTATCACATCTTGCAAGAAAAAGACATAATTCAACTATGTCACATTTTCAGATTATAAACCAAGACTTTGTTCTTAACAAACAAGTTTTCATATCAATACAAACTGCAGTTTATTTAAATGCTTTTCCTCACCTCCAGTGACTAGAAAGTGGGCTGTTTTCCGAAATCGGTATTGAAAGAGTGTGGTTTAATGATGATGAGGAAACGCTTTATCAAATGGGATGTTATTTCTGTGACTTTGTAGTTTATCTTGCTATTTCACAAGAAGCTGGACAGCCCCAGTATTGAGGAAGTGCAGATGTAAAATGCAGCCGATGTAAAAACCAGACCTGTCCAGTCATTTTTAAAGTGTCCAAGGTGAGACTCACAGTTAAGAGCAAAATGATACAGGGCTCTCTCGTAACAGAAATGGAATCAAACCATCAGGTAATGCAGGGTGCCTGACGGTGAATCATTTACTCTGGGGGCATGATATAGTGAAGACCTGTGACTTACGGTAAAACTTTATTCTCCCTGGATGGAGAGTTTAAATGAAAGAAAAAAAAAGTGACTTTTGACCTTCAGCGGGTGTTCAACAGACTTAAAAGAAATATGGCGCAAGAACAGGCTTAGCAGCAACTGTTCATCAAACCAGGTGATGGTGACTGTTCAATTTTCACCAACTGAAAGACAACCAATGGTCCTTTGGTCTAAATTTCCTTGACAACTGTAGTACTGATTTCGATCTATTAAAAAACCAGGACTTTAGCACACTGGACAAAATGAAGTCAGCATGAACAATTACATCAAATAACAATAAATCCTTATTCTAACTGCTAGGTTCATTAGTTAGTAACTGGAAGGTCCCAATAACTCCCAGAATCGTTGAGATGCCTTTAAACCAGGGCTTCCCAAGCTAAACACTACTGACATTTTGAGCCACCTAATTCTTGGTTGTGGAGGGCTATCTTGTGCACTGTAGGATGCCGAACAGCATCCCGGGCTGCTACCACTAGATCCCAGCAAGCACCCACCTCCCACTTATAACAACCAAAAATATCTACACGCATTACCATGTGGAGGGGCGCGGGTCAAAATTACCTCCAACTGAGAACCCCTGCTTTAAAGAAATGGCAACAAATAAAAGACAAGGAATCAATGTGCTTTAGAACAGGAAGGGATTTTAAGGATCCTGGGCACCAGTGATTCTCAAACTTTGGTATGCATCAGTCTCCCTGGGCCAGAGAGGGAAAATGCCTTGCTAGAGTTCACAGAGTTCACAGGGCGAGTTACAACCTGGACTGCAATCCCAACCAAGCCCTTCCTTACAAAAAGGGTGGGTGGGGTGAGGGGTGTGTATTTGTTCTTCTGTCTTTGGGATGTAGGCAGTAGAGCCTAACTGGTTAAAACCGTGCGCTCTGGAACAAGCCGGCCACAGTTAAAATCCCGACTTGGTATTTAATAAGAGGGCGACCATGCTGCAAGGCACATAACCTCTGAGCGCCTGTTTCCCTTTCTGTCGAGCGTAATAATAATACTATCTACCTCCTAGGGTTGTTGCAAAGTCAAGAATTAATGTAATCAAGACCTCGGCACAGGGCCTGGCACACAGGAAACGCTCAACCAATGTCCTGCTATTATTACCGCCCCACGATGAAGAACTGTAGGGGTCTGCGTAGCCCCGACCGCAGAGGGCTGGAGAGGGGCTCAGGGAGGCTCAAGGACCTCGGATTTCACCCTCCTTCCCTCACCGGGGGCGGACCCACGCCCCGCCCCTCACCTGGCCCCGCAGCTCCTTCTCCAGCTGCCGGTAATCGTTGTTCCAGACTAGGAGGTGCAAAGGGAAGTGGGCGCTGATGTCGCGGGCGGACGACATGGCGAAGAGGCCGCAGCCGGGCCCTCACCGCCCGCTCGCAGAGCCTCAGCCCCCACGGGGTCTCCGGCGCCCGCCGGGCGGCCGGCGAGCGGGCGAGCGGCGGAGAGAGTGAGGGGCGTGGTACGCAGCCCAGCGGCCTAGTGGGCCAGGTGTGGGGCGCGCGGGAGGTCGGGGGTCGGATCGGGGACCCGGTCGACCGCGCCCACCCCGCACCCCGCCGCCTTGCCGCCCGCGCTGACAGCTCCCGAACCGACTTCTGGGGACCGAACTGCCCCAAACGGGGAAGTGCCGGGAGTGAACCACCGCTCGCCACAGAGGGGTGGTGGCGGCGATACCAGCCACCCGGCGAGGGGGGTCCACCCATTTCCATCCACCTCCAACTCCACACCGGGAGACACAGTATAATCCCCAAAAGATTTAAAATTCTCTCCTTTAGCCCAGGACCTGGACATGGAAGACTCCATCTACCCGTCTCCAACCCCCGTCCCCGTCTCCAACCCCCGTCCCCTTCTCCAGCCACCTCATATGGTTCAGTCCACAACTGGGCTACTTCCAACGACTCCGCGGTCCGGGGGGTGACAGCAGGGCCTGGGCCAAACCATTCCAACCACTGACTCCCTCGTAGCCTTTTTGGACGTGGGCAGATGCTTCCGTGATTGGTCAGAAGCCACTTTGGAAGTGGGCAACACCAAACAGTTTCTAAGGGGGAACTACAAACCCTGGGGAAGTGACATTAAATATTTGCATCATAAGAAGATAGTTCTATCATGGTTTCTCAAGGAAGGGCATTTTTGAACAAGAAAATTCTTTCTGTTCAGGCTGTCTTGTGCTTTGTAGGATATTGAGCAGCATCTCTGGCCTTTCTACCTAGTGCATGCTAGTAGCACTCCCCAGAAAAACTCCAGACATTGCCAGTTGTCCCCTGGAGGAGGAAAATCACGCACAGTTGAAAACCACTGTTCTATCTGAACTCCAAACTAGGTTATGATTCAGTTAACTACAGTGGTGGTTTATTCCGCATCTGAGTGTCATTTCTTTTTTGAAGCTAGCTGTTTGAATTTTGGGTTATGGCTGGAAGGACTAATAGATAACACCCAGACTTGACCACAGTCTTCAAATACAAAGTTCCTTCTTTGAGTTTCAACTGATGGTACTATAGCTCCTTGAGTCAATGGAGAACCAAGTCAATTTACAGCTACTCACCAGCCGGAGCTTTCTGCACAGCTTTCTACAACAAGACCACATAGCTGGGTGAAGTTATGTAAGGTATCCAGAAAGCTTACCCTCTGCCTTACCTGCTTGTGCACATCCAGCTTTTCAGATGCCTGCAACTGCAGCTGTTCAAGAATCATGGCCTAATCCATTCTCTACACATGTTGAGTCGAGAAGATCTGTGAGTCTACCATCCAAAACAGGATGTTGGAGCATCACGATAGTACCCAGAGGCTCTAACTGTGGAATATTGGGAATTATGTGGTTATACCCACACCACACATTTATCAAAATGGAGAAATGGACCAAAGATCAGAGCTTCTGAGACCTCTTCCAGGACCTCCTATCCTTTCAGAAACCTTGTGCTGCTTAATCTTCTTTCTCTTCCTTATCCATGTTTATTGAACATCTCTTATTTATTTGTTGGAAAACTCCACAGTGGCTGCTTGCCGGAGTACCTAAAGTCAAAACAGTACCTGACCCATAGGAGGCGTTCAAATATTTGCTGAATGGAGCTCATAGTTGTGTTTATACACGAGGAATGAGTGACAACAACAAGATCAGGTCAGTAAAGCTAATCTCACTTAAAATGGAATCTGTACAGTCAAGTTGACAAAACCGGTCCAGCGCAAATGGGTCAAAGCAGGAGGAATACAATACTTTAACAAGCTTGAGCTTGAGGACTTAAATTTTTGAACTTTTCAGTTATGCACCAATGCCTATAGATAGAATTCCTGAAGATAATCCTCTAAAGGACTTAGGAAGGAATGAAGAACTTAAGACCCTTGAGTAAATCTTTGTCATTTATTTGTAGTCAAAGCCTCCTGATTCTTTTGTGCTCAGTTGACACATATAACAAACACAATAAATTTTCATTAGCATTAGGGCCACTTCTCTCCTTAAAACTGGTTAAATTCATCTCATTGTATTTACCTCACATCATCCTGTAAATTACTCTAGGTTATCTATTCTTATTCTCAAAAACAAAACAAAACAAAACAAAAACAACAAAAACCCTGTGATTAGAAAATAATAGTAATACCAAATACCAATAATAATAGGAGCAACTATTATTAAGGACCTACTATGGGACAGGCACACCAGGCCCACCCCACTTTCCTGTGAATTATTCCATTTGTCCTTAGCCAAATAGTAAATATTTAGTTTTGCAGGTCACATATGCCTTCTGTTGAATATTATTCTTCTTCTTCTCCTTTTTCTTCTTTCCCACGCTTTAAAATTATAATCATTCTTAGGTAGCAGGCCATACAAAAGCAAATTGAGGTTTAGAGATAGATAATACATTACCTCCATTTTGCAGATGAGAGTAAAACTGCAGCCTAAAGAAACAGCTAACAAATTCTTATTTTACTTATTTTATTGTAGGTCTACTGCAGTAGAATGTAAAATCCATAAGGACAGGATATTTTGTCTTCTTTGCTCATTGCTGTTTCTTCACTGCCTGGAACAGTATGTGGAACATAGTAGGTGCTCAATAAATATTTGTTGAGTAAAGTAATGAATAAATGAATGAACTTGGCCAAAGTTATTACTAGTGATCTCAGTAACATTGTGGGTCACTAGATTTTGCTGTCTTCTGTAGTATTAATCAGTGCTGGGACGAAGCGACTGTCTTCTAAAGGAGACCCAAATTCAAGATACATAAGTAGGACATTAAGATGCTAGGGTACAGTGCCCTCACTCAAGATGGCGACAAGGCAGCGTGCCCTTTCCGGTCACATGACTGCCCGACGCCAAAGGGCCCCTCCCCACGCGTGCGTGTTGCGCCGCGGGTGCGAGGCGCTGAGGGCAGAGGCGCCTCCGCCAGCGCCGCGGTGGGACCCGTTAGAGCGGAAGCGCTGCAGCCGCCGCCACCGCCTTCGCTCTCCCGGGGCCTCAGGTACCCGGCAGGTAGGAGGCGGGAGCCATGTCGAAGAGGCTCCGGAGCAGCGAGGTGTGCGCTGACTGCAGCGTGCCGGGTGAGTGCCACCGGCCGGGCCCGCTCCCCTCTGCTTTCCTGACGGGGACCCCTGCCCCGGGGCCGCTCCTGCGGGTCAGGCGGCTCCCGGCGGCCGAGCCCCACACTCTGTGGCCGGGGTCGCGACTAGGAGGAATGGGGGCAGCCCTGGGGCGGGAGCCGTCCCGGGCCTGTCAGAGCCAGGCGGGCAGGGGGCCGCCGCCCTCCCTTTCCTCTCGTCCCTCTCGACCCTTCTGTCCCAGGCCTTGCGGAAAGGGGGCGGTCTCGGGGCCGGGGCCGCTTCTTCAACAGGAAGGGGCTTGGGCAATGCACAGGAAGGCCAATTACAGAAGTAAAATGCGAACGTCCTCCCAGCTGCGGCCCCGAGAGGCTGCAGGTGTCACCTCCTCTTCCCCCGGCTCCCTCAGCCTCGCCGCTCCGCCAGGGAACCCTGTCCGGAGGGGCGACCGTCGCCGCTTCCCTCCACCGAGACTGGGCCCGCGGACCCACAGATGATCCCCCCCAACACTCGGGCTCCCCCTGCCCTGGAGAGAATCTCCAGGATGCCGGGGGTCTTGAACGCGCACCCGGCACTCAGGAGTCAGTGCATGTCTCAAGCTGTGGCATCCGAACGGTTTGAGTTCAAACTAGATTTTGCCTCTGGGTGACCTTGGGCTGGTGACTGCGTTCGGCTGAGGCTTGATTTCCTCATTTTTCCGATGGGGATAATGAGGAGGACCACAGTCAGGGGTTAGGAAGATTCAGTGGGTATTCTTAGGATCCCCTCGTTTAAGTTTTTTTCCTCTTGGTATTGTGTTCTGTAGTCCAGAACTTTTGTAGCCCCTTAAGAGTTGAATTTCTAAGCCGTACGTTAATTTTAACTTACAAAACGAACACAAAACCACTGGGCATTCAGGCAGTATAGGCATTTGGGGGCGTTGAAAAGCCAAAATCATTCTTCCCGGGTGTAATTTTCAGATTGAGAGCTCAGATCCATTTTAGCAATTGGAACTGAATTGACAGGTCTCTGTGATGTTTTCAGTGCTTGGATTTATCTGCTTTCAGTTGGAAGTAATTCAAAGGGAAGATGGCTCCCTTGGCACCAAAGCCTCCAATAAACAATCTTAATGAAATCCTTGGAGCAGCAGTGTTTCTGCAACTGTTCTGAGCTTCATCTTGCCATATGGAAGTGGAGATCGGTTTTAAGCAGTACTGTGATAACTCTGACCTTACGTGGTTATTTCATGGCCTGCGTCGTGCCCGCGATGGTAACCAGTTTTCTTTGAAGATAGGGAGGGGGTGGAGAAGTTTAAAAAGAGATGTTTTGTAAACCAAGTTAGTGTGGGTTTTACAAACTCCATTGTATTCTCTAAAAAACCTTATTTGTTCCACTTCCTTTTTTTTCTTGCTTGTTTTCAGTTGAACTGTCTGTGAATGTGTTCGATTCACATGAGTCTAGATTCAGACTTCCTCTTGGAATGCGTGTTCTCTAGTTCTCAGTGGATGATAAGGGGGCAAAGGAAAACTTTGGCTCCATTGCCACCCTAAGCACTGCCTTGCACTTCTGCAGTATTTTGTGCATTTCAGAACATTTTCTCTTCCATTGTATGGTTTTAGTTGTCTTATATGCCAAATCTACAGAGACTTGAGTCACTTCCTTCCTGTTTTGAATATAATTAGGCTACCTTGAAGTGTTCTGTGAACTTGAGCAGCTAGGAATTTGTGCTGCTTTTTTTTGCATAACCCTAGTGAAAGAGTTACCTTTATGGTTAGGGATCTCTTTGAGATTACGATGAATGCTAAAATCTTTTCTCCAGAACATGCATGCATACTTACTCTTTCATACAGTATTTATGCTGAGATTCCTCAGTGGGTCACAGACATTTCTGAAACCCATTTTATGTGTTCCTGGAACCCAGGTTAATCTGGCATTAAGCTTCAAATACACTGGAAGGGGTTCACCCAACCTCATTCATACAAAGTAGATTTTACTGTGCTAACATTCTGATACTCTTTCCATGAGATTCTGATCCATGGTGTGAAAATGATTAATCAAGAATCTTGCTTAATGTGTGTTAAGTCCTTGTTGCCTTGTTCCTGTTTAATTTCCTCCAAGAATATTGTGAATCTGCTGAATAGATATGCGAAAACCAAAGCTGTGATTCAAAAACAGTCTCTTTTTTGTCACCAGTAGTGGTACCATACTGCCAAAGGCAATGTTCTCTATCTTCGTAGGGATCCTTCATCTCGATGTTTCCAGTCTTTGCTTTTTAGAATGGCATAATAGTACTGAATTATTTTGTTTCTGTTCTGTTTCATGGCAAACATTTACCCATGATCACATTTTAGTAAATATTTTACTTCTTTTCAATGAATCTAGTTCACTTTAAATATATTGTACTCTTAGTTTAACTGAGACTTTTACTATAGTAACACAATGTTCACATGAAACACTCAACATTTTAAGTATTAACAATCAAAAACTTTTTCCAGTGGTCATGGATTTCACTAGGCTCTTGAAAATATCTAAATGGTACTTAGAAAATAATTTAGAAAAGTTATAACAGTTAACATCACTGATTACTTACCATATGCAAGCAACTTTACTTACTTTTTATATCTTCACTATCCTGAGATGTGTTATTATTCTCATCTGATCCATGGTGAGGATGCGCAAAGGGAAGGAAGGAAGGAAGGAAGGAAAGAAGGAAGGAAGGAAGGAAGGAAGGAAAGAAGGAAGGAAGGAAGGAAGGAAGGAAGGAAATAACTTGCTCAGATCATTGTGTGAGAAGTGGGAGAGTTGGGGTTCAAACGCTGGACTGCTTGTCTCCAGAACCAATCCTCTTAACCACCACACTCCTTGACTCCTAGGATTTGTCTTTGATTGAAACCCCATAACTTTTCATTATATGGTTGGAAAGGGTTTGAATAAACTGTTAAAAATGGTAAAGATGGTGTACATGCATTTTAGAGATTTTTGTGGACATTGGAGAATTTTTAAAAATAACCCTTAGACCAGGCAGCTTGAGTGGCACCTATTGTCACAGCATTGTAAGTCTGATGAAATGTAGATCTCTCTTTTTGTTTGTTTGTTTGTTTGTTTGTTTTTGTTTCTAAGTATTCAGTTTACTTAACCTAGTGTGAATTATTCCTACCACTTATCAGTGTGAATTATACCTGTTTCAATAGATATCCAGTGAAGTTCTGTGGGACTTCATAGGAAAAAAGTAATATACCAAAATTATTACTTGCTTTTATATTATATCTTTGCTTCTGTGAAGCTGCTGTTATTACAGATCTGCTCTTTCATATCAATTGCAAGGTTAGACTCGTAGTTTATTTAAAACAACTAATGGATATCCTGAACATCTTCCTAGTGGAGTAGGCCAAGTTTCCCAGCCTGTCCTCAGAACTGCAACAGCTGAGCAGTTTTATAGTTTTGTCACTCGCAGCTTCCTGCTAAGCAGATGGGCATATGGATTTGCAGCAGTCTTTTCACCATTTTCTTCAGCTAATGCTGTGTGGATTATTCACTGTCACATGATATTATCTTGCCGTCTGTGGAGATGGATTTAAAATGATGCATCTGTATCCTCTCAATTTGCTTCTCATGTTGAATGAAAGAGCATGTATCTGAAATAATAGATCCCATTAGGACTTCAGACTGTGACCGTGAACCAGAAAGGAGATAACTACTTATATAGGACTTCAACTTACGTTTTTAGTCTCAATTAACATTGTACCCAATCAGCCAAGATAGGTGGTATCATCAGAGAAATTCCACAGCTTGATATGTTGGTTAGCATACTAAAACAATAAAAATGTCTTGTTTTTCTGAAAAACCATACCTCAGTCACCTTTCACCATCTGGCCGTAAAGCAATGAACTGGTATCCTAGCCACTGAGATTTTTTTTTTCCCCAGATCCATCCTGGGCATCAGTAAATCGGGGGACTTTTATATGTGACGAGTGCTGCAGTGTCCATCGGAGTCTAGGGCGCCATATCTCTCAAGTAAGGCATCTAAAACACACACCATGGCCTCCAACATTGCTCCAGGTAAAGGAAGAGTTCTTCTCGTGGTTTGTAATTCGTTTTTAGGGCTCATTGTTTTAGCAACTAAAATTCCTACTACCCCTGAAATCATACAAAAATGCTTGAATCATAACTGAATAGAGGTGCTGTGACCATCTTAAATTCATCATAGACAGATAGATAATCATTAAAATTTCTTGGGCCCTGGCTGGTATGGCCCTGTGGATTGAGCGCCAGCCTGCGAACCAGGACGTCGATGGTTCAATTCCCTGTCAGGGCACATGCCAGGGTTGCCAGTCAGGTTCCCTATTGGGGGCATGCAAGAGGCAACCAATTGATGTTTCTCCCACACATCGATTTTTCTCTGCCTCTTGTTCTCCCTCCCTCCCCCATCTCTGAAAATAAATAAATAAATAATCTTAAAAAAAAAAAGTAAAATATCTTGGTACTTTCACTGCTGACTTCCTAGAATGTCTTCAGAAATTATTTTTAAATGGTCCATGTTTTTCACATACAATGATAAATGTGTCTGAAAGCTACTGCCTTAGGAACTTTTTATTAATGTACTTATCCCTGAGTACCCACTAATATATTTAGCACTTTTTTTTTCCTGCTTTGATAGAAGCATGGACTAAAATTCCTCAGAAATTTCTGAAACATCTGATTTAAGTTTTTTTAAAGATCTTGTTGCTGGTTAGAGACCAAATTCAGTTAACATGTTTGATTGATTGCCTAACACTGCTAAGTGTTGTGTGTTGTTTTATTTGGGGGCCAGTGTCATGTCATCTATATTTCTATTTTGGGGCACACATTCTTCAAGTTCTGTTGGAACTAAGAATTAAGCATGTGTTTCCCTTTCATTTGTCTTGAGTACATATTTTACTAAATTTATGGTAGCTGCACATCCTATTCCCTAAACATACTTATATAAACCAATGGACCAGAACAAGTGGATTTGGGTCTCTGATGTTGCAGTATCGCCACTAATGTAAAAAACGAATGAGGCCATCTCAGTAGTCATGCTTTGAAATGAAATTGGGAGATACGGCTTATAAATAGCTTTTACTCACAAGTTTCTAATAGCTTATTTCCATGTGCAGGTGGTTTTTTACTGTTCTCAGGTCTGTGTTTACACATTTTATTAGAGGATCTGAATAAAGTCTACAAATGAGTAGTTTAAAATGCCAAGGTTGACCCTAAAACAGCAATTCCCAAAGTATGGCACATGAACCACCAGTGGTACTCAAAACAGATGTAGACAATACTCCAATATTTATTTTGACAGTTACATTATTTTAATGTGTATAAGAAAACTATAATAGCACATCAAACCATAATTGCTATTAAAAATTTTTTAAATATGCAGATTTAAAGGAAAATCTTGAGTGGATAGTCTGAATGGTACACAGGTTGTTAAGAATCTTGCAAATAGTATTTGGATAATCAGTCTTGGGAAACACTGCCCTAAAGTGTCAAACTACTTTTTCTTCATAATCTGTAAAAATAATATAATCAAACCCATTTAGGTATTTAGTTATCCTACTGGTCAAACCTGAATTCTACGTACAAGTTCATCTTTCATGCTTTAAAATAAAAAAAAAATGATGTTCATGATATACCAGTCATGCTAGTGTTTGTAACAGGACTTTGTTTTCCTATTTCAGTCACTGAATGTTTGCTTAAAGATATTAAAATATGATTTTATACTGTTTGGTTTTAGATGGTTGAAACCTTATATAATAATGGTGCTAATTCTATATGGGAGCATTCATTGCTGGACCCTGCCTCTATTATGAGTGGAAGACGTAAAGCTAATCCACAGGATAAAGTACAGTGAGTGGCGCGTTTATAAATACTTTTATTTCTTCATACCACATGGGGCCCCCTGAAAGGAGTGCAGATATTTTTGACCGCCCTGTGCAAGGGCAGCATGAGAAGTATTTACCCTTATTGTTCATTGAGCTCTTTGCTATTAGAAATGCAGAACAAAGCCAGGCCTAGGACCTCTTTTGCATGGTTACCCAGCACAAGTCAGTGGTTTCTCCAGTCTGAGACTGAGGTTTGAAGGTTGTTGGTGTAATCAGATTTAAGTTTAGGTGCTCAAACAAGAGGCTGTCAGACCAGAAATCTAGGTTCTGGGCTGTAGTCTGCCTTATGGTCTGCCTATAAGATGGGATGAAATGCTGCTTCCTCACAAGGTTGCTAGGTCAATTAAGAAAATTACACAGAGGAACGAAGGGGCTATAAAAAGTAGGCATTCTGTAGTCCTGGCCATTATAATCACTGATACGTGTTTTCAGACTTCAGCTCTTGTCCACTGCTGCAAACTTATTTCAGTTTTCATTTTATTCTTTAGCAGGGGATGTGGGTCCTAAAAAATGGAGTATGTTGTATCTGAACTGCAAGTGAACTATTTTCTTTTTTGTTTTTCAACCAGTCCTAATAAAGCGGAATTCATCAGAGCCAAGTATCAGATGTTAGCATTTGTTCATCGCTTGCCCTGCCGGGATGACGATAGTGTGACTGCCAAAGATCTTAGTAAGGTGGGTCCCACCTTTTTAAATCTCTAAAATTGTTGGATGAAACAGTATATTGTTTTGTTTGGGGGAAAAAAAGACTTTACAAGGAAGAAAAAAACAAAACAAAAACTGCTCTCTAGTCACTAAATAATAATAGCTTTCTGTTGCAATTGGTTTTGTCTTTAATCTTAATTCAGATGGCAGCCATTCATGTTAGTAGAGGTAAGAGAAGAGAGGAAAACTTAGTATCTAGAAAACAATTTGTGTTTTTCAGATGTGGTTTGAAAATTATATTTCTCTAAGGTTTTTGTTTTATTTTGAAGTAGGAACCCTCTCAGTTTCTAGAAGGGACTAGAAAGTTCGTGGGATTTTTTTCAGGTCTCTAGGTAGTATACTGAGTAGGATCTTTAGGAAGCAGAGTGTGACTTAAAGCTGTAGTGCATGGGATGGTTTATTATACTTGTAAAATGAGTAGATGGTTTTCCTTACTGGGCCTTTGCCCGTTTTTGAGAGATGCTACAAGAAACACTCATCTCTGTTTTCAAAGCTCTGCTTTTGGCAAATGCTCACTCACAGCGGGGCACTCCGTTCAGAATTTTAAACCTTGTATAGAAATGTTTATTTCTTTGTTTCTTGTTACTTTCCTGTCTTGTTACTTCCATTTATTAAAAAGACTTGGTACGGGTTTTTTTACCACAGTTTTTAAAAATAAAATAAATTTTAAAAATAAGGCTTAGATACAGACATTAGAGTAGATGTCTTTATTCTTTATGATAAGGATTATTGCATTTTGACAATTCGAGGTTAGACGTGAAGGAAGTCAGCTCATCTTCTAAATGTATAAACACTTTTCTTCAGTGGTACAGAATCTGGCATACAACAGGCCCATTTCCCACCCTGAAAGACTTTATTGGAGCATTGTATACAAGGCCGAGAATAATGTTGTGGAGAGGGTGCAATATAAGGCAGAACCCTGCAGCATGCACAGCACAGTGTAGGATATGAAGCCCTAAAGCCCTGGGTCAAATAACAATAAGTAATAATAATTATTATCATTATAACAGCTGTATACTTTGAGCATTTCCTGTGTACTGGGGTCTGTGTTAAACACTTTGCTATGTCATTAACTCCTTACAGTAACCCTGTGAATAGGTGGTATTACTGTCACCAGTTTAGAGATGAGGAAACTGAAGTTCACATTGCTTAATAAACCTCCTCAAAGTCACACAGCTTGAAGGGTGTGTGGTTTGAAATTCAGGTCTATCAGACTTCAGAGCTGTGCTCAGCCACCTCCTCATACTGCCTCTCACTCAAGGTGTAATTGTGCCACTTAGGTCCTGCATTTGGGCAGGTCAGCTTTACCAGCCCTAGTTTCCTTATCAGAAAATAGGCTTAACCCCACCATCGCTCCCAGGGCTGGTTGTGACCAGCAAGGAAGAGACTGCTTCATCCACCCTGCTGATTTAAGTATTATGAATACAGCATGAATTTAAATGGTCTGCCAGCTGCTCTAGTACATAACCCTTTATACTTTTAACAGTATTCTTTTTTGTTTGTTTTTTTCAGCAACTTCATTCAAGCGTGAGAACAGGGAACCTTGAAACCTGTTTGAGGCTGTTATCTTTAGGAGCACAAGCCAACTTTTTTCACCCTGTAAGAAAGCATGAATTGATCCACATATTAAATTGAAACTAAGTGGATTTTGTTTGTGTAGCTTTTTCTTTATTTAATTTGCTTTTTTTTTTTTTTTGGTCTACTTTTTATTAATGATTCTTAGGAAAAAGGAAACACCCCACTTCATGTTGCCTCCAAAGCAGGACAGATTTTACAGGCAGAGTTATTGGCGGTTTATGGAGCTGACCCAGGCACACAAGATTCCAGTGGGAAAACTCCTGTCGATTATGCAAGGTTAGAGGCCCAGATTCTTGTCACTTCTCTCTGCTTGGGCTTCTTTATGTTGTGTATGATTCATTAAATTGCTAAATTGTGTATAATTAACATTTAACCTCTTTAGAGATTTACATTCAGTTATTTTGCAGCTGACCTTTCAAATGAATATGAGCTCAGAGCCTGGCAAAATCAGGGAAGGTAGAACTATAACCAGTCTGCTTAGCTTCTGTTCTTTCATGTGATCCCTTGTAACGCAATGATATTTGAGCAATAGTTAGAGTCCAAACCAAGTACTCAGAATGGCAGAGCTCCTCAATTTTTAAATATTTTTAGTCATTGCTTAAACTTTAAAACAAATGTGGATGAGTAGGTAGATATGTGTTTGAACAGTTATAAGAAAATGTTAATTCTAGGTTTTAGGTAGTGGACATTTATGTGCTTTCTTTAAATTTTTCTTTCTTTAAAAATTCTGTGAAATGCTGGAAAAATGAATAAATAAATCCATAGGTTAATCTTGAATATCATTTAAATGACAGATGGTGGATCATCTCTCCTTCTTTTTCCATATTAACTTTATTAACTGCAAAGCATTTATACTCTGTTCTACAGAGGATAAAATGGGTGAAATGACAAAACTGCCTTCCCAGAATTTACTGTTCCATGGAGATGATTCATAAATGCGTGGAAGAGTTAAATGGGGCAAGATAATGTGGAATTTGTTGCCAAAACGGATAACTGATCTTAAAAGGCATATATAGGTTCTTCATTGTGGCCCAAATCATTTAAAAAAACTTCTTTTAGTTGATCTTTGAAGAATGGGTTAGATTTGGGTGTATGACGGAAGAGCTCAGGCATTCCAAGTAAAAAGAAAGACATGAGTCAAGTTCAGGAGGGAGGAATGGGCAAGGCTTGCTTGCCACAGCAGGGGACCTGACTGGATAGTGCAGAGTGTGTCTGGAAACATAAAAACTAAGGAATTGAGAAATGTAGTATTTCATCAGATCTAAGACTCCACTGTTTGTATGGTTTATCATTATTTTATATGCCACTAAAAAAGAAAAAACTTGGCCAATGAAATGATGAGGCACTGTCACTTGTAGGATACTTCCTGATTTCACAGATGTTTAAAAAATGAGGAAAAAAAGATGTGTATCACATAAAGACAGGCTGGAGACTATTTTGTCGTTCTTCGATGATAGGGAAAGAAACAGACAAACTAGACTTTATTTTTTAAAAGGAAGAGAGCCCTCAGTAATTCATACTTATTATGACTTACCCTGGAATTTTTTTCATGGGTCCTTCGCATGTAATGGTCTCTTGATGTAATAATTTGTATATTTGCCTTGTTACTAAAAGGACTTTAAGCAGCTTATATATTTCATGAATGAAGAAAGGTAAACTTAATACTTTCTATTACGGAGATTGAAGATAAGGAAGTGAAAGTAGCTACAGATGTGGATTCGGTTGGTGTGTCTCTCTCTGAATTGAAGACTTCACATGGTTGCTAAACTTTCATCCAGAGTCAGACTAGCTCCATCAGAACCATCCAGGGGAAGGACCTTTAAAACATTGGTGTCTGCGCTTATCCCATCTTTACTGATTCAGAATTTCCAAGGGTGGGGCCTGGGTATCTGTATATTTTTTAAAGCAGTCTGGTTAATTTTTGAGAATCTCTGCCTTAGACTATTTATTAAGTTTATCTTTTACCTCATTAGATAAAATTTTTTATCCCTCTCATAAGTCCTTGAATTCCTTATTAAGTATTCTGTCCTGTAAATTAAATAAAGGAGAGGGAATAGTTCAGATTGTGAAAACAGTTTATAAATGTGGGAAACAAAGTAGACTTTGACAGTTTACCTCGCACAAAAAGGTTGATTATTCTAAAAAGTTGTGTCTGATCAATTGCTCAGGTGTCTCAGGAGATGTCTCTGTACTTTTCTATTCTAGAGCCAGTGGCTGGCGAGCAGCATAAATGGTACTTTGTTTTCTCTTGGTAGGCAAGGAGGGCACCATGAGCTGGCAGAGCGCCTCGTAGAAATACAGTATGAGCTGACTGACAGACTAGCCTTCTATCTCTGTGGCAGGAAACCAGGTGAGTGAAAGGACAGCAGCCTCTCCACACCTCCAGGTAGTCAGCCTCTGGAAAAACAAGTTGGGACACTGTTATTTATGAGTTCTGCTTTAACATATCCTCCAGAAAATTGTGAATAAGGATTTCTGTTTGAAATGATAACTATAGCATTTTTGGTTAGACGTAAAAGATGTGGGTCAGATCATCTTGAGTTTTAGTTTTTATAACTTCAGCTCTAGAGTAGCGACTGTTTTAAGCATCAGAGAGCATCATCGAACCAAAACTGAATGTGCACATGGTTCTTATGCATAATGGGACTAGGAATGGAATAGCAAAGTCATCACTTATGTACTTATTTGAAGAATTCTGCTATCTAAGGAATGGGGAAAAGGCCAGAAGTGAACTTTGCCTTTAGCCACCTTTATTTGTGTGGTAGAACTGGGGTCAGCAAACCATCGTGGGCCAGATCAAGTCTGTCACCTGTTTTTTAAAAGTTTTATTGCAAGATAGCCACACTGATTCCATATTGTCTATGGCTGCTTTTGCACTAGAGCAGCAGAGTTAAGTAGCTCGAGTAGTTGTGACAGAGATATGGAGCCACAGAACCTAAAATATTACCTGGCTCTTTGCAGAAAAAGTTTGCCAGCCCTGATGTAGAGTATCCACATGCACATATACAGTGGTTCTCCACCCGGGTTGTCCATAGAGTTCAGAACCCCTGGTGTGGTTGCAGTTCCTGGTGAGATGGAGTAAGCACACCCCACCCTCTCTCCCCTGAATATAATTAAAAACCCTGGACCAAATGCATGGAGTAGCTATTTAAGGACTCTAGCTGGTAAATTAGGGAACTCAAAGCACCATCAAGCTGGTGGTGAGTGTTCTGTTTGTTTTACTTCTGACATGACCTCCACAACAACCTAAAACCTAGAACTGTGTGACAGATGCAAAGAAACTGTCTCTGTCTGGCATGAGGAACAGGAAGTAGGACTCTTATAGGACAGAGAGGTGGGGGATTACTTTGGGTTTTTTTTTCCCCTTCTTCCTTTGCCCCCTACCCTAACCCCAAGGCAGTCCTGTGGCTACAGTAGTGGCAACAGCAGTGGCAGCGCAGGTGCCTAAATCTCTGGCCAAGAGCATGACAGGAGTTCTGTTTGCTTTATTTTTCTCTCTGTTCTCTCACCACTTGGCCCAGGAGGCAGAACCTAGTCAGTTGCCTGCTGAAACAAAAATACTAACATTAGCCATAGAACTTAAGGAAGACTCAGTCTCACAGAATAATATTCAAAATGGCCAGGATACCATTCATAATGACTTGGCCTATGAAGAACCAGGAAAATCCTGAAGACTGTAAGGGAAAAGGTAGTCAACAGGCACAAGCCCCAGATGACACAGTTTTTGGCATTATCAGACAAAATTTTGAAAGCAGACAGAAACAGCATGCTCTTAAGAGTATGAACACCTTGAAACCAATAGAAACATAGGAAGTCTCAGCAGAGAAAGAGATGTAGAAATGAACCAAATAGAAATACTAGAACTAAAAAATACAGTAACTAAAATTTTAAAACTCACCGGGTAGGCTTAATAGCAGACTAGACATGACAAAGAAAAGAGCAAGTGAATTGATGCCCTGGCTGGTATGGCTCAGTAGATTGAGTGCTGGCCGGTGAACCAAAATGTAACCCATTCAATTCCCAGTTAGGGTGCATGCCTGGGTTGTGGGCCAGGTCCCCAGTCGGGAGTGTGCGTGAGGCAGCCAATCGATGTATCTCTTGCACATCGATGTTTCTCTCCCTCTCTTTCTCCTTTCTTTCCCTTCCCTCTCTTTAAAAAAAAAAAAAAGTGAGTGAATTGAAAATAAATCACTAGAAATGATCCAGTTTGACCAGTAGAGAGAAAAATAAGAGCGAGAGGAAAATGAAACTTAACAGTGCCTAGAGACCTATAGAACAATACCAAAAGGTCACATTTGTATCACCAGCCTCTCAGCAAGAGATCAGAGTGTGATACAAATACACACACACACACACACACACACACACACACACGAAGAAATATTGGCTAAATTTGGCAAAAGATATGCACTTATAGATTCAAGAAGAACCCCAAAGAGGATAAATTCAAAGAAATTCTCACTCAGGTACATCAAAATCAAACTGGCAAAAACCAAAGACAGCAAAAATATCTTGAAACATCCAAGGGAAAAAATGACATATATTGCCGTAACTGGTGTGGCTTAACTGGTTAGGCATTGTCCTATGAGACGAAAGGTTGCTGGTTGGATTCCCTGTCAGCGTGCGTGCCCAGGTCGCAGGTTTGGTCCCTGGTCCAGAGTGTAGGAAAGGCAACCAATCAATGTTTCTCTTTCACATCAATATTTCTCTCCCACTCCTTCTCCCTCTCTTCCCCTCTCTCTAAAAATAAATAAATAAAACCTTAAAAAAATGATATATAGAAGAACGTTTGTTTGAATACTGTGGATTTCTCATCAGAAACCATGGGCATGAAAAGGAAATCAATATTTTTGAAGTGCTGGAAAAAAAGAATTGTCAGCCCAGAACTCCATTTTCTGTGAAAATAACCTTCAGGAATAAAGGCAAAATAAAGACATTTTAAAATGAAGGAAAATAAGAGAATTAGTTGCTCTAACAGATGCTAAAGCAAGTTCTTTGAATGGAAAGGAAATGATACCAGAAGGAACCTTGGAACTTCAGGAATGAAAGAAGAGCAACAGAAATTATAAGTGTTTGGATAAAAATAACAGACTATGTTTTTCTCTTAACTTTTTATTTTTTTAAGATTTTATTTATTTTTAGAGAGGGGAAGGGAGGGAGAAAGAGAGGGAGAGAAACATCGATGATGAGAGAAACATTGATCGGCTGCCCCTTGTACGTGCTCTGACTGGAGACTGAACTCACAATTCAGGCACGTGCCCTGACCAGGAATCGAACCAGCGACCCTTTGCTTTGCTGAATGACGCCCAACGAACTGAGCCACACAAAAACCTATATGTGAATGCTTATAGTGGCTTTATGCACTGGCACAGGGTCAGTGGTTTCCAGAAGCTGGATTAGGATGGAGTCAGCTAGCATTGTAGGAAAACAGAGCCCCTTCCTGGATTTGCCAACACCACCTCCCCCAGCCCTAGTTATTTTTGTTTCGTTTTGTTTTCTTAAGATTTTATTTATTTATTTCTAGAGAGAGAAAGGGAGGAAGAAAGGGAGAGAAACATCAGTGTGTGGTTGCCTCTCATGCATCCCCGACTGGGGACCTGGCCCACAACCCAGGCACGTGCCCTGACTGGGAATCAAACTGGCAACCCTTTGGTTCCCAGGCTGGCACTTGATGCACTGAGCCACACCAGCCAGGGCTGGCTGTTTTATACTAATTGATTGATTTTAAGGTGAGCCACTAAAGCTCAAGGAAGCTCCACCCGTGCCACATGGAGAACTAATGGAAGCCTGCTCTGAGCTCTTTCAGCTCCCTTAGTGTTCTTTCCATGGCCGAAGGTCAGCAGTTATACTGGGGACGTAGAAAGCATAAGGATTAGGGTGAGCACAGGCTTTCTTCTTAATGACGTCTAGACTTTTGTACCAGAAGGAAACAAGGGTGTGATCCTTGCTACTGGCCAGATCTTTGGGAATTTATAACCAATCTGGCAACTTCTGTTCCTGCACATAATTCATAATTGTGGGAAGATTATAGTTGCAAAATATAAATTGAGAAAATAATGGTGGTGTTCCTTTACAGATCTTATCAGTATTTAAGTGAACAAAACTTTGGCTTGGTTTCTGTTTCAGATCACAAAAATGGACAGCACTTTATAATACCTCAAATGGCAGACAGGTAAGGTCATTGAAATACCAATCAGTTTTATCTGTCACTAATATTTCCTTGGTTGTATAGTGTTTAAGTGTATAATATTTTGTGTTTAACAAAGCCCGTACATTTTTCTCTTTTATGGCTATACAATTTGGAAATAAGACGGCTGTAAGTAAACCACAGTATAAAACTTAAATTTGAAAGAGCACGAGTAACAAATTTACTAATAAGAAAATTGGAGTCAGTGATATTGTCATAGTTTAGCCAATTGTGACAGTATGTTTTATCTATAGATTAAATTGTAAGAATATTTCTTTACCATAAAAGAGTGTATCTTTGTAAGAGGGATCAGCAAGTTTTTTTGTTGTGAAAGGCTAGATAGTAAATATTTTAGTCTTTGTGGCCTATACAGCCTTTGTCACAACTACTCAACTCTGCCATTGTAGATGAAAGTGTCCTTGGACACTATGTAAATAAAGGGCATGTCTGTTTCAGTAAAATTTTACTTTTGGGTACTGAAATTTGAATTTCATTTATAACTTTAACAAGTTATGAAGTAGTCTTCCTTTGTTTTTTCCCCAACCACTAAAAAATGTGAACACTATTCTTAGCTAGCTCGTGGGCTGAACAAAAAATGGGCTATAATCTGCCGACCCCTGGTCTGTAAGGTCAGATGAGTTGAAGGCTTCAGGAGTGAACCCTTAATTTAGCTGATTATCTTTGCACAAATACTGTCAAGAGTTTATGAAATGATTAATTGCTGTTCCAGATGTAATCTTACCATTCTGGTTTTTCACATTCTGCCCTTTTTGTATTCTATCATGCTTTTTTTAATACTTCAAAAATTGTGGCTTTTCACATTAGTTTTTGTCTTTTAGTTAGTAGGTGATCGTTTTTCTTTTAACCATGTTACATGATTATTTCTAGAAGGAGTTACTTTCACCTAGTTGTTCTGTTTAAAGTTTCCTCATTGAGTATTGGGCTATAGAATTTTTTGGTCTTGATCATGTCATGAACTTTAATTAATATCTTGATCCTTTGGCCATCTTTATCTTCTACAGAGCTCATGCATATGATTTTATTTATGTCCTTATTAGCTTTGTACATTTTCTTAGCAGCCTGGATTTGTCTGAATTGGCAAAAGCTGCTAAGAAGAAACTTCAATCTGTGAGTATCTATTTCCTAGTGAACTCCAGTATGGGAACTGTATCCTGTGAATACCTGTTTTTATCTCGTTGCCTGTTGCATCAGATGACTGTTTTATACTCTTAGATGTTGTTAAATCGGAAGCAGACCTTTGAATGTGTAGCAGTGAAGACTAGCAGTGCTGTTAAGTTCAGTATATCCAGTTTATTGGATTTGCTTCAAATAATGCCATTTTTCTCAGTCATTTTAAATGTGAAGACTGTGCCTTTGACATTAGGAAGTTGTTTCTCTTTGTAAGAGTTCCTTGTTTCTATCAATGTAAATGAGTAAGTGGGACACACTTCTTGGGATTACTTCCTGTAGTCTTACAGGATGCTAGAGATTGATAAAAGCAGGTGCTGGAACCGTGAGTACCATAGATTCACATGGTGCCATTGGGATCTACCCTCCATTTTAACTCCCGTATCCCATGCCATTCATCAGAGCCTTATAAATTCATACTTTAAAAAAAACTGGTGGCCCTGCCCCGGGTATGTGCTCAGAGTTTTCCCAGTTCTGCAGGTCAAACCTCACTTTAATCTGAGTATTGCTTTCCAGCCTGCCCACCTCAGGCCTAGTCAGGAATCCACCTCTCTGGGAGTGATTTCTCTTTGTTTAGTCCCACAAATGAAGCTTCACCATGGCACTTCCTCAGCTGTTTTAACCACCAGAACACACTCCTCAGCTGTTCTCATTGCCCTCTGGATCACAACCAAGAGTCTTCTTTTCGTAACTTTAAGGGCATCATCAACTCTCACCTTTCAGTTTCCGCCCTTTTTCCCATCTGGTTCCCATTGTGTGTGTGTGCGCGTGTGTGTGTGCGTGTGTGTGTGTGTTTAAATATTTCATCGTGGGTTAGCATTCTGAGGCCATTAGCTACCGCCTTCAAGTCCTCTTTTAGGAATCCTCTTTTCCTCTTTTTCCTGTAGCATTCCCCTTTCCTAGCTTCCATCCTTTCATTATTCAGGCAGCTGAAATCTGATCACCTTCACAGAGGACCCTTTACTAGAATGTCGTATACTGTTAAATACTATATATTACATAAAATGAATTTATCATTACTAGTATTCAACTGTAATATGAAATAAATGTATTTTATGAAATTTGTTTGGTGTCTCTGTGTTCTATATCTATAGTTTTGTGCGTCTGTGTTTTATCGCCTTTCCTAAATTATGGAGGTCATGTAGTTAAGATGATAAGCTTTGGAGTCAGATAGCACTAAATATTCGATTTCCATTTAATTAACTTACTGTATGTAAGCCTGTTTTTATTTTAAATAATTCCAACATTGTAGATAAAACCTAAGTTCCTTTTGACTGTCTTACATTTGCTAGGCCAAAAGCTTCATGAAAGCTGGAATTATGTCTGTACTGTCTCTAGCATGTGGCAGGCACTATGTAAATATCTGGAACCAAGTTGAGTATAGCTCTCAAGAACTTGGGCTCTGACTCAGACTTGTCAGATACAGATCTCAGCTCTGACAAGCTCCTTAGCCTCTGTGCCTTGGTTTCCTGTCCTAGAAAGGGAGATAATGACGTGGCAGGGGTGGCAACTCAGAGCCTCTCAGGAGGGTGAGCTGCTGTTCTTGTTGACCCCACCCTGTGGTCTACTTCTTCAGGTGAGAAGAAGAATATTCTCACGGCATATTATAAATGCCAGTTCAGTGTTTATCCTCCAGTACCTGCTGGACTCCCTCCATCTCTGCCTACCTACTTCCTTCTTTCCTCCCTCCTTCCTGTAAAGCTAAGAGAAATATAATAATACTAATGTATTCCTTGAATTAGCAAATATTAACATTGTGAGAGACTTAAACTTGGATCTCAGACCTATTATCACTTATCAGCTTTATGACTTTAGGTAAGTTACTAACTACTGTGCCTCAATTTCCTTATCTGTAAAGTAGAATAATAGTAGTTCCTATTTCATAGAGGTGTTGTGAGTTTTAAATATGACATTAGCACAGTGCCTTGGATGTAAGCCCTCACTCGATATTGTAGTTGTAATTATTGTTAGTAATAAGCCCTCACTCGATATTGCAGTTGTAATTATTGTTAGTAATAAGCCCTCACTCGATATTGCAGTTGTAATTATTGTTAGTAATAATAACATTGGCTTATAGCTCCTAAAAGGAAAGAGACTATATATTTAAGATGCAAATTCAAATTTCCAGGCCTCATCACCTTATTTTGAGCTTGCTTTGTTATAAATGTAATGTGACCACACTAGAGAAAATTTGGAAAATAGAGAAGGGGAATCATCCTATTCACCATACCCTTAATGGATTCAGGCTCAATATTTTGGTATATTCTAATCCTCATTTCAGATACATATCCTTTTTTTTTTTAACTGAAGCACAATCATAATTATAGAATTTTATACCTGCTTTTCTTTCACCTAACAATGTATTGTACCCATTTTAACAAGTTCCCGTGAGGGCTGTGTAGCCAGTATTTAAAGTTGCTGCGTAAAGTACTCAGTGGTCAGGGTGACTGGAAATGTGCTGAGCACCATCTCAGTGTCAGGTACTGCGTGTGGGTGTGTGGGACACAGTAGAGAATAGAACAAATTCAGTCTGCTCCCTCTCCGAGTGGGGAAGCAGTCAACTGAAAAGTAACAGCCATCAAGCTCAGGGTGCATTTTATGAGGCAAAAACGCACAGAGAGAACCAGAGACACCCTGGGAGGGGCTTAGCTTCGCCTGGGTTGAGGAAGACCCTGGCTGCCCCGGTTGCTACCAGCAGGCACCTAGTCTGTGTGGGAAATACTCTGTTGGCTGACCCTGCATAGCACCGATCAGACAGACTATGCTTAGTTGGGGCTGCTCAGTTCTGGGGATTGGAGGACTGCCACTGAGGAAGATAGCAAGGGGGTTTAACTGAGGTCTGGGGGCGTTTTAGTGCGATGGCATGTTCTGTCCTCTCAAAATGGCATGTTTGGGCATCTTTAGCCTGCCAAGGGTTTATGACCCATTATATTTGGGGGCACTGGCAGACATTCTCAAGAGCCAAAGTGGAGACTTAAAGGGTGATATCACACAAAGAGTGGAGCACTGGAACCTGTGTTTGAGATACGCGCTCTAGATGCCTCTTACCTCCCTCATAGCACAGCCCTGTCCGTGTGCCCTGGAGGAGTGAGGCTGCTGTAGGAATCAGATATTCTTAGAGGATCTGTACTCTTTTGTGAATGTTACTGTCTGTGTTATAGTGGGTATTTACCAAGCACTGGCTTTGGATTGAAACATTGGAGGTAAAAGGGTGAATAAGTCACAGTTTCCCACTCATTCTGCTAATGTTAATTCTTGTCCTTGTGTTCCTGATATTTTTTTACTTTCAGCTAAATAATCATTTGTTTGAAGAACTTGCCATGGATGTGTACGATGAAGTTGACAGACGAGAGACTGATGCAGGTGACTTAACATGTGCCTTTATCTAATAAGCTTGTTCTAAGTGGGCAGTGACAAGCTGCCAGCCGCAGTGTTTTACTTGCCCAGTCTCTGCTATCCTGATAACATGTGCATGGACATTTACTTTTGTGTATGTTGGCTTTGGCGTATGCTTCCTTGAGTCTCCTTAGTAAGGCGGGGTCCGCGGCTCTCAGAGGAGCGGTGGCACACCCATGGTGATGAGATTCTATCTCTGGCTCTTTCCTCTGGCTAGTCTGGCTTGCCACGCAAAACCACAGCACCCTGGTGACCGAGACAACTGTTGTCCCCTTCCTTCCGGTCAATCCCGAGTACTCATCGACACGGAACCAGGCAAGTGGCTAAGTGTGAAAAGTGACCAGTAGTGATGTTTTGAGAATAGCTGATATCTTGGTATTTTATTTTCCCAGGACGGGTATTTTAAATTTTTTGATTGAGTCAAATGTTGATAGCCTTTATACACACACAAAATTCAGAAATTGATAAGAAAAGCAGTAGATATGAATAGATACCTGGGCGAGAACATAAAACAATTCACAGAAGAAATATAAATGGCCTGCAAATATGAAGAAATGTTTGACCTAACAGTAATCAAGGAAAGCAACCTAAAGGCATTAATGAACGTTTCATCAATCAAATTAATAAAGTGTATAATAAGGGGTACTCCAAACTATAAGGGTCTGGCAAGATGGGCTTTCTCATGCTGCAGATAAGAGTTCAAATTGTTGCAGACTTTAGAGAAGAAACGTTAACCTGTTAACCTGTCGCAGACTTCAGAAAAGCAGTTTCTTAACCTCAAAATTAAGTACCCGTGCTTTCACATGGGAATTCCTTATTTGGGAATATGTTCTAATAAAATAAAAATGCAAAGATTTATGCACAGTGATTTTCATTGAAGCACTGTATGTAATAATAGAGCATTAAAAATTAGACTCAGTACCCATCAAAAGGAAAAAACTTGGTTAAATTAGTATGGTCTTTTCGTTTTTATTGATTAATAGCTCAATGTAATGATGGAGTCCTGGCATTATTGTAGGCTACTGTTTGTTTATCTTGAAATTTTAAAATTTCCCTCCAAATTAATTTTTCATTACTAGGTCTATTTCCAAACTGACTTAATATTAGAACAAAAGCTTTAAGTACAGCCATTTTGTTTCTGGTCCCCAAAATAAATATGCATGGTGAGAATTTAAATGTCACATAGTTCTCTTATGTAAGTGGTTTTAAACCGATTGCAGGGAAATGTTAATGTTTGGTTCAATTACGGCCCTGATTGGTGATACCTCGGTCATGCTGGAAGGTCTTTGCTTAAGTCTGACAATAGTTCCACTGCTTTTATGTGAATATTTATTGTGTGTGTGTGTACATTTGGTAGTATTTCCAATTATTTTTTCACCCTCAGGGCAGACAGAAATTAGCTCGGTTTAATGCCCATGAGTTTGCCACGCTGGTTATTGACATTCTCAGTGATGCCAAGAGGAGACAGCAAGGCAGTCCTCTCTCTGGCTCTAAAGGTAACTGTTTTAAAGCTCTAAATGTTTGCTGCTTTGGCCTTCTAAATTTCACACAGGCGTTAGATTTAAAGTTATAAAGTAATCAGGGCACTCATCAACAGAATACCTTAGTTAAAGCCCTTTAAGTTTTATTTGGTACTATGTTGTGACAAAAAGTTTACCTTTTGAAGCCCTGGTAAATTATAAATATTTCAACGTTATTAACTGCTATTCAAATATATATATGGTTTTTTCCCTCCTGGGTCTCCTATCTTTATTCCTATAAAATTACATCCTGAAATTAACCCAAAAGTATGACTTAGATCTTGTTAAAGTACTTAAGAAAATAAGCACTCTTTTCTTCCTAATCTACTTCTGAAACATGTTTATTGGAAATAAATGAGCTTTGTTCACAGCTCTTCTCTGCTCCATTTTCCTGAAAGTTGCCACTACTGTCCTTTACATGTTGTTCCTGTGTTTTTCATAATAGTTATTTTGGAGGGATGACAGTTTTTCTCTCACCCCCCGCCCCCAAAAAAACCTCTACATTCATCTCATACCAACATGGATGACCAAATTCTAATGAAAAGTAACTTCGTCAGGAATTTTTCAACACCTAAATAGTAAAGACAGCTCAGTCTGAAAAAGTAGATGTTGAGGAAAATGTCCCCAGTGCTGAACAAGGGCACTTTTGGTTCCCAGAACACAAGAGGACCAGCCTTGGCCTATTCACCGGAATCCATTTGCTCTTTGGTTTGAGCAAATGACACTCCCAGCCCATCAGCTGTGCTCCCAGGACTCCTCAGCTGCAAAAATAAGCCCTTTTGATTGAAATTACAGTTTACCTGCTGTTGCTTACCTACAAAACTGAGTTGTAAATATTTAAAATTTGCTACTGTAAACTTTAGATGTCTGGAGTGAGAATTATTGTGGTTTAAAATTGTAAGGAAAGCACCCAGTGCCTATCTCCGAGGTGCCCACTTCAGTCTAGTTCAGTAGCTTAGGGCCCTGTCTCCATGCTTAGGAACGTGCTTCATTCAGCCTCAAAACTGTATCCTTATTTTTTTTCTAATTATAAAAATAATACGGCCCTGGCCAAGTAGTTCAGTTGGTTAGAGCATTGTCCCCGTATTCCAAGGTTTTGGGTTTGATTCCCAGTCAGGACACATACAAGAATCAACCAATAAATGCATAAATAAGTGGAACAAAGAATCGAGTTTCTCTCTCTCTCTCTCTCTCACTCCCCCTCCATCAGTAAATAAAAATTAAATAATACATTTTATTGTAAAGCATTTAAACAGAAGAAATACGTATGATAAAAATCAAGTTTTCAGCCCTGGCTGGTGTGGCTCCGTGGGTTGGGTGCCAGCCTGCGAACCAAGGGGCTACTGGTTCAATTCCCAGTTGGGACACATGCCTGGGTTACAGCCTGGGTCCCCAGCGGGGGTCGCTCGAGAGGCAATCACACATTGAGGTTTCTGTCCCTCTCTTTCTCCCTCCCTCCCCCTCTCTAAAAATGAATAAATAAAATCTTTTTTTAAAAAACTAAGTTTTCAGTCAACAACACATTCCCCAGAAACAGTAAGTACTGATTAACTGACAATTTGTTCTTGATTTTACTGGTTCAGCCAGGAGTAAACAAGTTCTAAGAAAGCTTATTAAACTTTGGTGGAAGTGTGATGATAAGAGTCCTTTCGTCATAAATTTGGAATATTAAAATGTACATATTCTTTTGATTTGATGGTTTCATTTCTAAGTGTTAATTGAGGGGATATAATCAGAGATGTTATATATATTTCTATAACACTGAAAACATTAAAAACAATAATAGAGAATCATTCAGTCACATATTTAAATAGTGTACAAACTTTCTTTTTCAGAGAATATGTAATGACATAGTATAAAGTAATAATTTTTAAAATAAAAGTTTAGTTTAATCCCAATTTTGTAAGGAAAAAATTTATATACATATTATGTACAAGTGACTATACATATCACATGTAACTATAAATGTATAATCAGTCCTCATTATTCGCAGGTTCTATATTTGGAAATTCCCTTATTCACTAAAATATACTTGTAACCTCAAAATCAGTACTCACAGCACTTTCATGGTAATTTGGAGACATGTGCAGTGTGTCAAAAAATTTGAGTCAAGAAAACACATCTTCCCAGCTGAGATTGAATAAGACCACACTTTGCCTTTTGTCTCAACTGCCATTGTAAACAAGTGTCCTTTCCAAGGTCTATTTTTTCACATTTTTGTTCTCTTTCTTGGTGATTTAACTGTTTAAAATGGCCCCCGAGTGTAGTACCAAAGCGCTGTCGGGTTCGTAAGCACAAGAAGACTGATACGCCTTACAGAGAAAAGGCATGTGTTAGATAAGCTTCGTTTAGGCATGAGCTCTACTGCTGTAATTTGTGAGTTCATTGCTAGTGAATCAACAATATATATTAAAGGTGTCTTTAAACACAACACACATAAACAAGGTTATGCCAGAGGCAGACACCTAGCCCTGTGTTTCCACTCAGAACAGTGGTTCAGTATTTGATAATTCAGTCTTCACAGCAACTTTATAGATAGTAACTACTGCAAATAATGAATATATCTATATGCTTAGGGAACAACATATATCAATGGCTATACATGAATCATTTGTTTCAAATTTTCCGTGTTGAATTTTTATCCTATAATCAGGTGATATGTATATTTTAAATATTAATTTTAAAAATTAAATTCCTTTCACATAACCATAATTTATCACCCAGATATTATTTGTCAAAATATCCAGAAACACTATTGGAAGTTAGTGGTTAGTTTGAGTTCCCTGAAAGAAATTGGAGAGACTTGGATAATTTGTGAACTTTTTTATTCAAAATGTGTTAGAGCCTTTAGAAGCATTCCTGCTCCCCTGTAGATCATACCTTCCTGATATGCAAATTTTCTTTCCATCATTTCTTAAAATATTTCATTTATAGAGAAAGGGGAAGGGGAGGAGAAAGAGGGAGAGAAACACCGATGTGTGAGAGAAACATCAGTAGGTTGTCTCTTGCACAGCCCCAACTGGGGACCTGGCCAGGAATTGAACCAACGACCTTTCTTGGTTTGCAGGAAGTCACTCGGCCCACTAAGCCACACTACGCCATTCAGGGCCCTTTCTATCTTGACTTGACATTACCTTATTAATCACAGTTCAGCTTGCGTTAGTACAGCTTTGTCTTCATGATTTGTAGCTATACTCGTATCTCACTGAATGGTTAGAATCCTAGGAGCCCACTTCCTTCATCTGTGCGGCCCTTTCATAAACCATCTAATTATTTGCCCATATTTGGCGAGAAACTCAGAGGGATGCCTAAATCTCACTGTGCAGTTTATAGTAGGCTATAGGCTATATGTCTGGTTGATCACTCGCTCTGTTAGCCCTGTGTTGGTGTTAATAATATTGCCATTTCTGTCATTTTCTTTTGGTCTTTTAAATGAATAAACCCAAAAATCCTCCCAGTAGTTTTTTGGGGGAAAAGTTTATTTTAAGCGTAAAGTTATTTACTTCTGTTGATAGACAATGTGGAGCTCATACTGAAAACGATCAATAACCAGCACAGTATTGAGAATCAAGACAATGACCAGCCGGACTATGACAGTGTGGCATCAGATGAAGACCCAGATCTGGAAGCCACTGCAAGCAAGGCAAACAGGCAGAAGGTGAGGTGACACCCAGAAAGGGGGACTATGTTTCTTTTAAAAATGTTTTCTCCTGCAAAATTGCCTTACTTGAGGGCTAGCCCTGTGAAAGTGCTGTGGAGGTAAAGTTTGATTTACTAATGAGATTGGGCCAAGCAAAGGTCAAGCAAGGTAAATAGTTTTAAAGGACGGGGTGGCGGGTGGTCCTTGGTCCCTGAGTCAGGTGCTAAGTCACGTAACCCTACCGCAATTGCAACTTTATAAAATTTGTGAGGAGGGACTGGTGTGTTTTATTTTTCAACAAATGTTTACCGAGTGACTTCTCTGAATAACACGCTCTTGAATAAGGTCTAACCTAGTTTCTTTCTTGTGAGGTTGTCAGTGCCTAAGAGGAGAGATAGCCTCATTGAAAGGTACATGATGATATGTGTCATAAGAAACATAACCAGAAGGGGGATGGGTGGTGAAAGAAGACACAACTCGTTGCCAAAAAGGACTGTCAGGGGAGTCTTTGTAAATGGGATGGCTTGTAATGTGTCTTAAAGGATGCATGGGTTTGGCATGTGGAGAGGCAGGGAGGGTGGTCCAGGAAGAGAGAAAGTGAAGTAGGGGCACCGAGGGGGGAAAATGATGATGCGTAGAGACAGCCTAAAAGGAGTGGCACTGCGAACTGCAGCAGAGGGCGGAGGTCACACCATGGAGGGACATGGCGCCAGATTGAAGAGCATGGCCCTTGCCAGGCAGTGCAGAGCCCAGGAAGCTTTTAGGCAGAGCAGCAGGAAGTGATTAGCCATTTGGGGTCCTCTGTTTTGGGAGGAGTGTTCCGGAGAGTCAGAAAGTGGAGGAAAGAAACCCAATTAGGGTACCCCTGAAGAGCTGGCCAGACCACTTTGGGGCCTGGGCTAGAAGGGTCCAGATGGGAGAGAGATCAACGTGGTAGATCGTAAGCCCAGAGAATGGGCAGCGGGGTTCTGGCTGGGCCCCCGTCTGCTGAATCCCCAGGACCTTGACCCAGACCTGGCTCACAAAGGGACTCAGCAGACATTTGAGAGTGGATGAACAGGAAGTTAGAATAGACGGACCTTGGCAATAAGTTGGATGTTTGAAGATGGGGGGATAGACAGAAAAGATGTGTTGGGGGTTTCCCGCTCACATGACTGTGAGAGTGGCAGTTGCCATTGGCAGATGCAGGGAATGAGGAGAGGACGGCAAGGGTCACTTGTCTGGAATAACCCTGCCCAGCTTCCCCAGCAGCACCAGGTTCACTCAATGAAAGCAGAAGTGGTGACAGGGTCCTCTGTGGCCTGATGGGCCTCCCACTCCTCTCTGCCCTGCACACTCGCTCCCTCTAGCTGAGCTCTGCCACTGGCTGGAACGATCTCCCTCTAGACAGCCATTTGACTAATGCCCTCACCTCCTATAGGCTGTTGCTCACATCTCACCTACCCAAAGGCTTACCCCAGACTGTCTAATTAAAATGCACCACCTTCAGCTCTACTTCAGCTGCCCTCCCTTACCCTTCTCCATTTTATTTATTTTCCACCACACTTGGTACCTGTCATACTATATAGTTATTTATTTTTTGCCTTCCTCACTCTGTTGGATATAAACGTCATGGAAATAGGAATTGTCTATTTTCTTTTCTTTTTTTAAAAAAATATTTAATTTTAGAGCTGGGGGAGGGAGGGAAGGAGGGAGAAAGAGAGGGAGAGAAACATCAACATGTGGTTGCCTCTCGCTCACCCTCTACCAGGGACCTGACCTGCAACCCAGGCATGGGCCCCGACTGGGAATCAAACTGGTAGCACTTGATTTGCAAACCAGCAATTAATCCACTGAGACACACCAGCCAGGGCTATTTTATTTCCTTATATATTCTAAGCCCCTAGAACACTGACTGATGCTCAATAAAAATCTTTTGGAATGAATGAATGAAAGAATGAATAAAAAAGAAAAATGAATAAGCAAGGAAAGGCAGACAAGACAAATGCACTTAGAGAGTCATTGTCAGAGTAGATTTATAGCCCCACTGCCTATTCTGTTAAAAAATATTGACTTCAAATTTTTTCAAATATTATAGTAACCCACCTTTATGTTTTATTTTTGCATTATCCTCAGAAGCCTTGATTTGGTTTGATTAACTTTGCAATCCAGCTGGCATGGTCAGAATTTGAAATTCTTTAGCTGTTAGTCTTGAATGTTATCATCATCTCAGATTGTGAACATTTTCCCCAATTTATTTTTAGAGCCTAGATTCAGATTTATCAGATGGACCAGTCACTGTGCAGGAATTTATGGAGGTCAAAAACGCTCTAGTGGCTTCTGAGGCCAAGATACAACAGCTAATGAAGGTGAATAACAACTTGAGTGACGAGCTGAGAATTATGCAGAAAAAGGTAACATGTTAATAAATGCCAGGATGATTGACGCTTTAACCCCATAGTATAAGGAAGAATCCCAGGCACAATGCTTATGGTCAGAGGGAAGAAAAACAGTTATTGTAACAGACCTTAAAAATCTTTGGGCCAAGCTGTCTTTTTGGAAGCATTATGTATTTGGATATTTCAGATTAAGTAGTTTTGATAAGAAATAAATCCATAGTAAGCCTCCCAATGAAAGAAACATACAACCTATTAATTGTTTGTATCAGCTATAGTAACCCTTGCACTATTCTGTGCTTCCTGGGAACCTGGATGCCACTCCATGGATGTGATTCTTCCCTTTGCTCATTATACTGGAAAGACAGAGCAGATGAAAGCCCTGGACGGGTATATGTGTTTATCAGCATTCCATAGCATACCCTACCCCACGCCATGCAAGGGGTACTGTCCCTGTTCATTCTTATTCTAAGTTGTTACTCACCCCAACCCTGGCACCCCCGTTCCACATCCCCGCTTTTTCACTGGTACTTAACCACTAATTTATGATGTCTTTAGAGCCTGGAGCAGGCCCTGCCGCAGAGCAGATTCTCAATGAATGTTAGCATTTTATTTGCACCAGTGAGAGCTGTACACTAGTAAGAAACAACCCCATTTGCTCGGCATTTTCTCACTCACTCCCTTTTAAGAGAATAAGAAATATATGGCCAATGGTAGCAAGTAACTTGCTTAAGATGGGAATTGTATATGTAATTTTTTATGAGGGTTCTAAGAAAAGGAAGTTGAAAAATTCTAAATTCTGCCCAAAACTTTGTGGGTACTGATCCCATCATTCAGTTATCTACAATTTGAGACTTTTTGCACTTCCTTTAAATAGAAACAAAACAAAGTCATTTGAAGAGTAATGCTTCAGAATCATTATTAAGAACAGAGGACATGGCTCAAATTCGTTTGTGGCTGGGCCCTTTACAATGAGGCTTCCTAAAGGAACGCCATGGAATAAGAGGCCTGTCGGGAAGTGCACTGCAGTGCACTTGCCTGGGCTTGGTCTAGGATTCTTTCAGTATTGAGTTCTAGACCATTTTTTGAGACCTACTGACATAAATGACTCTCCTACCTATAATAGAAGGGGGCAAGAATGCCTGAAGATCAGTCAGATTTTAAACAAGCGCTTGATCTGTGCTGTGCTGGCCCTATCTAGGGCTGGTGTGCGGCTGTGAACAATACCAAGAGCCTTGTTACAGAGGGCTTGCACTTCCTTTGTCTTTCCTCAGCTATCTTTTGTTTAATGAATTGTAGTTTGACCCATTAGTTGAACTAATAATTTTGTTGAGGTACCTTTTTCTGAAACATGCTGGCTTTGCCACTGTAAATCAGCCTGCTAAGCATCCACTTTTTAAATTCTCCAATGCTCCTTTTAATACTTGTAGAAATTGCCAGAGATAACCTGTCCCTGAAAGCAAATGTCTTGGGCTTCTTTAAGAAATGCAGAGTGAAATTGTTTGCTGTTGCTCATGGATTATTTTCTCAGTTCTTAGAAAATCTTTTGATTTCTGAAAATATCAAATTATCTATAACTTTTCATTTCCTGTTACACTTCTTCCAAACAAAAAAAGTGTGGTCTGGTTCTTATTAAGATAAGTAAGCATCATTCAAATTTATCCGAGGACATCTCACTAAATACAGAATATGAAAATTCTTAAACATTGAGACCAGGAACTTGTGCTCATCAAAAAAGTTGCAAGCAAAATCCAGACTGGTTGTTTCAGAGACACAGAAAGTATTGAAATCAAGTTTCAGATTTCAAGGCCTTGTCCAACCTCCTCTAAGAGAAGGTTTTTACATAGACATGTGACCAGACACCCCAGTCCTTAATTGGCAGGCCTGTATCAATTATGCTCCTCACTCTTTGGACCTTGACCATTTCACTTCAGGATATAGGTTCCCTAGTGCAGTTTGACAGGCACCTTATGCCTGTCTGTGTCCTGGAATGTAGGAATTTTCAGTGGCTGCTTGTCACTTTGCAGCTGTTCCTTCTTTGGAAGGGGAGTTGCAGATATAAGTTATACCCTGAAAGCCTTTGTGATGCAGAAGCAGTCTGTCATTCCTTAGTGGATCACTCTTCGAGAAAGCTGAGAATGGGGTATTTCTGTGGCAGAGGCAGTAAGTCAAGGTTTCACAAAAGTTTGGCACTATTATAAAGTATGTAGAATATGTTAAGTCAGCAAAGATGTATTCATTTTATTTCAAAGTTAGGTAAAGTTTTTTTTATTTATAGTTGACAAAGTGTGATTTGTATCTGATCTTTCACATTTTAACAGTTGCTTGGAAAAGATGCTAATTAATGAAGAGGAGCAGCCACTATTGGTGTATTTTTCACAGATCGGTGCTTTATAAATAAAAATTGAAAGTAACTCCTAACACTGAATGGGTTTGCTATTGAAAAAGTAATGATCTTCTGGTGCAAATAAGTTTGGTGTGGACCTAGGCCTTGGCCCTGGTGGGGATTTGGTCCGATTTTGCAATCTCTGTCAAAGAGTAGACAGCTGAACTCACACCACACCCATCTTATAAAATGTCATGGAAGATGAAGGAGCACCAGAGGGGAAGGACACTCTGCAGACTGGACTCAGTTAATTGTGCTTAAAATGCCAGACGCCAAAGAGTAACACGATTCCTTGCTGATCCCTAAACTCTTAATTCATCAGACACCGTGAAGCAGCCTGCATGTGAGGAATGGAAAGAGCATTCAGGGTCTCCAAGTGACAGCCTCTCACTAAAATGGGGTGGTGCCAGGCAGATTAGAGTGTTGAAAGCTGATACCACCATGGTCGTGATTTTGGGTGACAAAACCAAAGGAGAGAGAGGCCACACATTCCGGCCATGACTGAAAGCCGATCAATCACCAGAGGGAAGCGAACCTGCTGCGTGGAACATTCAGATGAAGATGTTAACATAGTTCAATAGGTCTTCAGTTTTCTTTGTGACATGTTAATATAGCAAACGTACCATGATTCAGTTCCCTCCATTTTTTAAAAAGTGCTAACCTGTTTGGAACATCAAGAGTATTATGTAATAAAAACTTGTTGGTCATGATTTTTCTTGTTGGCGTTTTGGAAAGCAGTAGCTGATCTTATTTTTCATAAGCTGAACTTCACTGTCTTTCTTGCTTTGCACAGCAGCTCCAGGAAATTTTGTGCTGCTTTCGTTGTGTCCGCTGGCATTTTTGGCATTTGCAAATTGCTCAGGGCTCATTTGAACAGCAAGTTACTTAAGCCATGTCTTAATGATGTCAGGCTCTTGCTAGAAACAGCTTTAGGATAATCCAGAGCTTACCTGCAAACATTTCCCAGGCCCACCGTGACTAAATTTTAAGTGGTTAGACATTTCATTTTCACAAAGTCCAAACTGCAACTTTTCCACATTCCGAAATTAAGCTATTTAATATGCCTCAGTGATGAAGTGAGTTGATTGCATTTCATTCATTCTAGAAGATAAAGTTCTTGTTTATAGTTGGCTTTTACTTTCAACTCAGCTAGTTGTTATTGTTCTTATTGTTTAAAGCTGGTAGTTCTATGTGTTTATTTGGTGTTTGCTTTTTGTGCTTGCTATAGAAAAACACAGTCCCACTGCCAAACATTTCTTTCAGCTTCAAACACTCCAGAGTGAAAATTCGAACCTCAGGAAACAGGCTACAACCAATATATATCAGGTGCAGACTGGTTCTGAGTACACAGACACTTCCAACCACTCTTCCTTAAAGCGACGTCCATCTGCCCGGGGCAGTAGGCCCATGTCCATGTACGAGACGGGATCAGGTCAGAAACCATATCTCCCAATGGGAGAAGCAAACAACCCCGAAGAGAACAGGACGAGACTCCAGCCCTTTCCCGCACACGTAAGTAACACCATTGGCGCTTCCATTCTTCACTCTCTGTCCAGCCTGATTCCTGCATTGCCTTTTCTGAACCTGCAGTTGCCCATGTTTCTGCTTTGCCAAATTGGGCTGTGAGAGTTGTCATTGTGTTTGCTGTTTAAACATGTCTACAGATGATTGTGGGGACGCTGCAAGCACACAGGACCATTAGCCAAAAGTTTTCCAACAAGGCTGGGGATTCTGGTTCTTACTCAGCTCCCCTCACCATATTCTCCCTTGTATCCATAATGTCTTTCCCAACCAGCCAATATTGGAATTTTTTAATAACAAATTTCCTTCCCCACTTCCAAAAACAAAAACAAATTGTAAAGGAGCCAGCATAAACGCCACCTTCTTTGAGGTAGACAGGTATGTGCCCCTTTATAATGCAGAGCCCTTAGAATTCAAAGTGCCTTCTCTGCTCCTCCCACAGGAGCAGGTAGCATCTGTGGTCTGGACATACGGCAGGTCCAGAAGCCTCTGGGCCTCCACAGCTTCTGCTTGTGTGGTCAGCATGCCCACTTGGTTTCTGCATCCTCCTCCCCTTCATGGAGAAAGCAGTGCTTTGTCATTCCACAAATTTTACAAGTTTTGTATTCCAAAGATCGTGTTCTGTAACAGGCTACTAATGCCTTATTTTACAATGGGATAGGTATTACGAGGTTTTCAAACAATATATTTCTTTCAGATTGATTTGTTTTAAAAATCTGTTTGACAAAATGTTATATACATTTTGAACTGATGTGATATTTCTGAGTAATAGTAATATTTATCTTTTTTAATGTCACAGTTATTATTTTTCAGTCAAATTTTATAGGAGTTTCCAAAAAATTCTCAGAGTAAATTCAAAGTAAAGGATACGTGTGGTCGAATAAACTAAACCCTCGTTTAATTTTGTCCAGCTTCAGTGTGGTAAAATTACAGTGTTGTTATATTGTAATTGGAAGTCCATTACTTCAACTTTTTAAATTGTTTGGGCTAAACATTCTAAAGCTATTCATTTGATACATTTGGTACAATGGGAATGTCATTGAACTAAGTTCAGAATCTTATTTTTGTATAACTGAAAACAAAATTTGGGAAAAGCAACCTTTGTTAGTTTTCATAGTGTACTTTTTTTATTTTAGAATGTAAGAATGTCATATTATTGCAAAAGTCATTTTATGTCTATTAAAAAATAGCTTGATAACATAGACCAACTTTTAATCATTCATATAGTTTCTCATTTCATATTATGTGTCCTGATTAGAAACCAAATATTAAGGTTATTTATTTATTTATTTTTAGCTGTCAGCAAATTTGACAAATTATGCTAGGTATTATCTTTTCCCTTATAGAAAAAATAGCTTTATAAATTTTAAATAACTTCTAGGAAGCCTTTCACTAGGCATCGTTGACCAGGTCATTGTGACAGCTGTCTGTCAGTGAAATTTCAGTGCTGATCTCACATAGCGAGTAGTTTTTCAGGACTCTGATGCTGGGAGACCTGGGCCAAAGGCAGGGTAGGTGGTAGGGTTTTTGTTGTTTGTATTTTCCCGAGTGTGTTTCTTTTTCCCCTTTCAGATTGGGAGGAGTGCGCTTGTGACCTCCTCTTCGTCTCTGCCTTCCTTCCCCTCCACACTTTCCTGGTCCAGGGACGAAAGCACCCGAAGGGTTAAGTACACTCTGAATGGTCTGCTCTCTGGAGGAGGGGCCCTGCTCCTGGGCGCTTGGTGTTTCTGGCCCTCCTGTTCCTAACTGCCTTTCTGCCCTGCATGAGGCAGTGCTTCCCTCTTGATGTGTGTCACAAGCATGGGCACGCACGCACGTCTCTAGGAAATGGCCTCCCTTTTACCTAACTCCACATCACTCTGTTTCACTCACTATTTAACAGAGTCCACGATTCACCCTATAACATTTCTTCTGAGGGTACTGTCATTTTAAGCAATCAGAAAATTAGCTGGCTGCTGGTTAAATATTATAGTAGGGCAAACTGTCAAATCTGTTCAGAACTTCAGTTATCAGATTAAAACTAGTGTATTTGGACTAACTGAAACACTAAGTCATGCTTTAAAAAAATGTTTTAACCTCTTAACATATTTTATGTCAGCACTATACTTGACAAGCCAAGGGTTTTCAGCCCCTGTGTTTCATGTAAGCATTGCAACACATAGCGGACTGGAGGTGTTGGTGGCTGTTAGTATGAAACTGTTCTCTTTATTAGTTGGTCAAATCCAACTTCCTGTTGTATAACTTAATTCCCAGTAACAGTACATGATTTAGGTAAGCTCCTTTTAGAAAAGCCAGGCAGTGTGTTTTTATTAAGCACCTCCACCATACCCAGCCTTTTGGTAAGTCAGTAAAAGGGTCCTAGGGACATAGGTGACATCCCTGCTCCCAAAGGCACTGTCAACTTAAAAATTACTTTTATGCACAAAAGGGACATGATGGAAAGCTGGGATAGACATGGAAAGAGCACAAGCTTTGAAGATCTACAGTCATGCCCCTTACTCTTTTTTTTTCTTTTTAACAGAAGGGGAGTGTAACTAAGGTGAGAGGAGGGAAGGAGGCCGTGGGTATGGGACCACCGTTGTAGACATGGTGGTATTTGCACTGGGCCTTTGTCCATTTGCTGCACATCAGTAGGAATGATGGAGAATCCATCTACCTTCCACTACCAGAACCATATGGCACATCAAGGATCTTTGGGGGTTCTTTTCTGCAGTTTTGAAGTAATCTATTAAAAATAATCTTGATATGTATTATACTTCAAGTCTTCTGAGGACTGCTGAAATGGAACTGCATTGTTTTTTTTACTACGATATTACAGTTAAGCTAAGGAACAGTTAATAGAAATGAAGTATCTCATTTGAAGTTTTAGTAAGAGTCAAGTGAACCTTTGTCCACTGAAATTTTTTTTTTAAATCCCAAAATTTGCTTCGGGAATCATGGCAAGGACTGCTTGCTGAGATGGAGTTTTATACAAAATTAACAAGTCATTTAAAGTGTTAATCCTGAACGTTCCTGAAAGCTTCTTCATGAGTTTAGGTTTTTGTGGCATGTCTATATTAACAAAAAATTGCAAATCTGTTCAACAAACAGAACCAGCACCAGTTCTATGGTAACTTTTCTATTAACAGCTTTGAGAGAGCAGCACTTTTAACTAATGGATCTTTCCTCTGCATGTTTGCAATAATTTTCACAAAATTAAATGCTGACTAATTCAAAATCCTGTACATATGTTTTTGTTGACAACGATGAAGGACTTAATTTGTAAGTAAATGATTTTTGTGGGCAGTTACTGCTATACATTGTTTTCAGTGTTTAAGAAACATACCCTGAGTACTTGTTAGATATGTGAATTATTACTCTTCTAAAATGTTTAAATGAAACTGGTACTTTTGATCATTGTGGGGTTAGTGCATTTAATTTGTAAATACCAAATTTACATCAAGGAAAGCAAAAAGATTCATTATAAAAATGCGGGATTTTCTGGGCTTAATTCTATTTTCTAGATTTTTCCACTGGAGCAGCTCTGGATGAATTTTCCAGAATAATTATTTAAATGCAAGTTTTTTACATTACATTTCTGTATATGCATGTGTGTGCATGTGCACACTCAGCCGTGTGTGTGTGTGTGTATAAAAACTAAAGGAAAAGAAATTTAAAGATTGGTCAGACATTCCCTGTGAAAGGTAAGTCGGGTTTCTGTTTTTGTGTTTGAGAGAACCTCTCGAAGAGTCTGATTTCATTGTTCCCTGCACTGGACACAGTGCCTACCTTTGGTCTTCCAGCGAGACTTCCTGTAGCCAATAGCTCACTGATTGATTCATAAAATCAGATCAAAATAAGGCAGCAGGTGAGGCAGAACTGCTTGCTTGTAGGAGATATAAACAAAGGGATCCTAAAAGTTGAGGTCAGTTTTATGGAACTGAAACTCTCCATATGGCTCGAAGCTAACACTTTTAATCATTTGCCCAATGAAGCTGAGTGGGTAAAGTACAAATTTTAGGAGCCCAGCAGAAGAGTCTAGTGGCCAGGACCAAACAGAGCATTTGCGGGGAATGCGAAAGATCTCAGCAAACAAAGAAAAGCAGCATTTGCGCTGGGAAAGGAAAGAGAGGCCATGGGGATAGTAAGCAAAAAGTAATGTGAATAAGGAATCTCCCCATTTGGGAGCTGGCTGCCTTGCCTGTTCACATAAGGCCCTTCAGAGGGCTGGGCAGCATTACCAGTAAGGAGCAAATAGGTTTTATGTAGACTTTCTTAAAACTGACTTACTCTTTCTTTCAGATAAACTATAGGGTCTCTGTATGTCTAAACAAGGCCCTTAATTTATAGTTGACCCTTCAACAACGTGGGGGTTGGGCACCCTTTGCAAATGCGATGTCCAGCCACCAACTGACCGTTGAACAACATGGGTTTGAACTGCGTGGGTCATTTGAACTGTGCAGCTCAATTAAAAAAAAAAAATTGCACGTAAGTGTACCCATGCAGTTCAAACCTGTATCCTTTAAAGGTCAACTATACAGCATATCTTTAGCCACATTTTATTGCAGCATTAATAAAATTCCTTGGTCACGTTTTGATTAATTCGGATTAAACTCAAGTTACAGAGCTAGAAATAGATTTGTATTTTGCAAAGTGATCAGTTTAGGGGATCTTTCTGTTTTTCTTTTTTAAGATTTTATTTATTTTTAGAGAGGGGGAAGGGAGGAAGAGAAACATTGATGTGCAAGAGATACATTAATCGGTTACCGGGGCATCCAGCCTGCAGGCCAGGCCTGTGCCCTAACTGGGGATTGAACTGGCAACTCTTTGGCTCCCAGGTTGGCACTCAATCCATTGAGCTGCACCAGCCAGTGCAGTTTAGGTTTTAAATCAGCTTTCACTGATTTCTGTTCTAGATGAAGAACTCAAACATTATGGATAAAATAAATACTGAGAGAAAACAGTTTTATTAAACACTTAAGAACCAACAGAGACCCTTCAAGGGAACACGGTCCTCTTCAAATTCTGTCATCCTGAAAGACCCTAAACTTAGTGCTGCCGTTTGCACAACACATGTTTAGCGTCCTTCTTTTAAACCTCCACAGTTGCATCAGATCTTCATAGTTTAAGGATTAGGTGTTTTGCAAACCCAATAAAAGTGTTTGGAAACCAAGTGTCACACTGGGTTAATCTGTGTTGGTTCAGAAACAACTTGGGGCAGTAAAAATAACAGTACTGGTTTTCTGGTGTGGCTCATACAAACTATCTCTAAGGGTAGTTCTCAGAGAGCCATGTGTGTTTGGAGCAGTGGTGATCCTCAGAGCTCCTGGCGTAGAATATTGGGGATAACGGGAGACCTGGATTCTTGGTCCTGTTTTTCTACTGACTCTGGCCTTGAGTGTATCATTTTCAGATGAGCCCTTCATTTTCTCATCTGGTGTTAGACTAGATAATATGCAGGCAGCTTCTAGCACTGAAGGTCTATGGGTATATAAGTGCTAGCATGTTTGCTGTATAAATGTGTCTTCTTATATTATAGTTAAACTCATATTCCTTGGAGGACAAATGTGGGTATGTTGCCTTGTATGCCTGTGTTAATTTGTACCAAAGATCTGTTTATGGAATAGCCAGTGAGCTAAAAAGAAAATGGTACAAAAAAGGCAAGAAACCATTTCTGGATCCACTGTTCATCTTTTACTAAATTTTCAATAAAGGGTTGGTCCCTGTCCCAAATGAGTTCTGGGCCATAAAGCCCATGTAGCCTAATAGGTTATATGATTCCTGGGGAAGGCTTTCAAGAAGTGTCTTATGCTCCAAACTAATGGGGGACACCTTTTCTCTCTTGTAGGCATCCAGACTGGAGAAGCAGAACAGCACACCTGAAAGTGACTATGACAACACTCCCAATGACATGGAGCCAGATGACATTGGGTACATCTGCAGGAAGGATGTATCGGGGGTCGGGCTCTTAAACTAAAGGTCTAACGGGCCATGGATAGGAAATGTAGTTCCTCACTGGCACACTTTTCTCTATTTTCAGACCCATAACATCTTCTTTTGTTTCTAATTTTTATTTATTGATTTGGGTGGTAGGGGAAGAGAGAGAGAGAAACATGGATTTGTTGTTTCACTTATTTATGCGTTCGTTGGGTGATTCTTGGATGTGCCCTGACTGGGCATTGAACCCGCAGCCTTAGTGTATCAGGACAGTGCTCTAACCAACTGAGCCACCTGACCAGGTCAGGGATGACTTTGTAATGGCCCAGCCTCCCCATTCCAGTTATTCCTGCCCTTTCCCCAGCTGCACCCTTTCTACGAAAGTCATAGCTTCCAACCCCGTGGTCGGTGAAACAGCCTCCGTGTGAGCGGTGGCTGCCCGTTGAAACAGCCTACCGCGAGCCTCCTGCCTGGCAGGGCGGAGGAAACCACAAGAGCAGCCTGCCGTCGCGTGCAGCAGGTGCACCTGCAGGGGCTCCTGGAAGCAGAGGAGGCGCTGAGAAGCACTGTTACATTTAGCGCTTCTTTAATGTTCACAGGTCAAGCAGGAAGGGAAGACAGAGGAGCATGGTGTGGCAAGGTGATGGCCTAGTGCCAGATGTGGCAGAACCCACCACGGCCCCAAGCCCCATCCTCCCCAGCACCGAAGATGTCATCCGGAAAACCGAACAGATCACCAAAAACATCCAGGAACTCTTAAGAGCAGCCCAAGAAAATAAACATGACAGGTAAAGGGGCTTGAACATTCTGCCTGGAAGAGTGCGTACGTGCTCTGGGAGAGATGCTGCTCAGCTGTGAGCAGGGATTTTTTTTCCAATGTCCTGATTTTAAAGGTTTCTGAAAATTTCAGGTTTACGAAACAGGCTTAAGAACAAATGTGGGTGTTTTTTTAAACACGGTGTTTTCATCTTCTTATATGAAGTACTCTGAAAATAAATTGTAGGAACGGTATTGCTGTGTGGTCGGGGTAGTGATATTCCTAGTTCTGGGTGGAGAAGGGAAAGAAGCTACCTGGGAACTTGCCCTGCGTTCTCCTTGGCAGGGCTGCCCCCCGTGATCTCCTTAGCTAGGAAAAAGTTTGCTGACATAAAAGGTATCTTGAAATGAACCTGATTTCGTATGTCTCCCGCATACACGTGTGCTTGTGTGTCTACATGTGTATGTGGGTAAACATCTAAGAAACAAGCAGTTTAAAATAAAAGTTGATGGAGTCACCATTCAAATAACTGCTCACTCTGAGCAGAATCATATCCGGCAGAGCCACTTCGTACCATAGGCAGTGACTGGCTCTTGTTCTGACTCATCCTTTTCTCCCGAGACCTTAAGGTAGGTTAATTTTTCTGGGTGGCGCTCTAGTTTCATGTGGCTGGCCCAGGCTAGACACACTCCTGAAACATGATTTAATGCCATCCCATTGCGGTTGGTTAAAGAACATGACAGTTTGCTCAAAACCCAGAACAATCTCATTCTTTTTATTAGGTCAGCAAAGTTTAGGTCCCTCAGTGACAAACTGCTCCTCCTGCCTTACACAAACAAAAGTTGTTCAAGGACCACGGTACTGCCCCTTCTTTCTCCTCTCTGTTCTCCTCTCTGTTCTCTTCTTCCATGTAAAGATGCACCAGTGTCTTGCATTCTCTGCTTTCCCAGCACTGTTGTGCTAATCTTCCCTTTTTCTGCCTTTCCCTGTTTTATACGGCACAGACTTCTCCCAATGTTGTTTCCCACTCGGCATGAGAGGAAGAGTCAGTGTTCGTTGAAGGACCAGTTAGTCTTCATGACTGTACTGCTGGAAGGTCCTTGGAGAAAAAGAGGGACCTGCACAATTTCCCAGCCTCCCTCCATGAAAATTTCATAGCGCTTTATCCTCTTCCTGCCCCAGGCATCCTCTTCATCACACTCTCTCATGCCTCACATGCTACAGGTGTTTAGTTCCTCCTCTCAGCAACTCCATGATCTCATTGCTAAAGCAAAATGTTTCACAGCTTTCTAGTTGTAGTCTTTAAGTAATCTTTGTACCAATATGAATTCCTTTCCTAGTGTTCTGCCTCCATCTAAAAATGTGCCTCCCTTTTCATTTCCTCCAGTTCAGAAGTGCCATGCATGTATTTCAAACTAAAAAAAAAAGTGCTCAGGTTGCATTGTACTCTGGTAGTTGTCAAAAATATAAATATCTACCCTGCAGCCATTTATGGCTTCAAAGATCACAATATGGTGCTTAGTATAATTTGGGAAGTTGTTTTTGGTTGTTTTATTTTTAATGTACAAATTTATTGAGTAAATATTATGATCTGATTTCTTTTTTAGGACCATGAGAGAACGATGAGAGTTTAATCATTAGCTCATTCTTTTTATTTTAAGCCAGAATTGGTCTAGAGAATTTATATTTCACAAATTGTTTGATATTCTGTTAAAATCCCTGGTTACTTACATATCCAAGGCACTCTGGTCTATAGGCCGGCACTCAATCCACTGAGCCACACCAGCCAGAGCTAGTCAGCCTTCATTAAAATAATTTTGACACTAGATTTCTTACAGAGATGAAGTACAGAGGTTGCTGATGACAATCTTGAAGCAGAAGCCAACTCCATGACTTAAAAAATGGAGAAAGAATGTTACTTGAAGGCTTTAAGTGCTAGGATGGATGCTAAAAAGCATTTGGGTTTGTGTCTTAGAAGGGAAATTTTAAGACACAGCTATGTTCTTGTGTAAGGCCAACCCTTTGTATTCATATCATATTTCCTAACACGCTAAAGCAGGCTCCTAAAGTGCTTTTCCCATTTCCCTTTCCCTCGTGGGCTCTGTGGGTCAGTTCTAGAAGCAAAGCTCTGGCCCAGTGGCAGTGTGGTATCTAAGAGCTGTCACTTAACCCAAGTGTCAGCATCTTCCAGTTCTCATCACCTAAGAAGTCAGATCCCCCAGTCATCAGTGGAAAGAGGCTCCTTGTTAAGAAAAAGAGAAAAAGTGTGAATTCCTTGTCTCTGATACCAGGAGAGGCCTCTGGCATGGCAGTGAGGGTTCTGGGCTTGGAGGCTGGATGCCCAGGGCTGAGCTCTGTTCTCTTACCAGCTCTAGGATCTTGGACAAGTTCTCTGCCTCTCCAGGCCTCAGTTTCCTCATTTGAAGAATGGATGTGATAGTAGTACCAACCTCATAGGGCTGTTGGAAGGACGGTGTGAGTCTGTGCAAAGCACTGAGAATGGAGCCTGGCATGCAGTCAGTACTCCTGAAACATCAGCTATTGTGCTGTCATCTCAGGGGCTCTTAGGAGGCCAGGCAGCCTGGAAGAAGGGATGAGGACAGGCACATTGAATGCGCTTTGTCATCTTTGAGCTTGTCAACGAGCAAGGTGCTGACTGTGCTCACAGTCATTATTACAGTCTTTACAAGAAAGTGGGTGATTTAACTAGTATCTGAAGCTGATCTCAGTGTTTCCAGTTTGTCCAAAGTAAAACTTTAGACATCTCAATAACTCAGATGCATTCAAAAGTAGGAATTTAGAAATATCCCTTGGTTGAAAGACTTGTGGGTGTGGAGGTGTAGGCTTCAATTCTAAGGAAAAATTTTTTAGTACTTTATTTTTAACTTTTATGGCCTTGCATGGAAATCCTTGTTTTGCTTTCAAGAAATGGGAAGGTGAGAAATAAATGACCAGCTTGAGGAGGTATAAATATCTTTATAGACTGTTTTGTGGCCACAGATGGCTAGTAGTATGTGTTGTCCGTTTCATACCTGGAGACTGTTTTTATCAGAATGAATGAACTATCTTTTTAAAAAATGTATTTATTTATTGATTGATTTGAGAGAGAGATTTGTTGTTCCACTCATTCACGCATTCATTGGTTGATTCTTGTATGTGCCCTGACTGGGGAACCAACCTACAACCCTGGCATATCAGGGTGACACTCTAACCAGCTGAGCTACCCGGCTGGAGAAGATTGAATAAACTTTAAAGAAAGGATGGCGGGGGGAGGGGGGGGAGGGGCCCTGATCAAAACCAGGTGCCTTCTGTTGGTGCGGGATCCACAGTGGGCCAGCCTCGGGCTCAGCACCTTCGTTAAGGGAATATAAATGGAACCTGTACTGGCCCCTGAGTGTTCTCTGTCTCTGAATTATTTTATTGTCTTTGAATAACCTCTTCAATATTCTTGCAGTTATATTCCCTGCTCAGAGAGGATACACGTGGCTGTTACAGAAATGGCAGCATTATTCCCCAAAGTAAGTAATTTCCTACTTACTTGGTTAAGATCCCTTTAAATAAACTGCCAGAAATTTCTTTATGACCTCGATATTACATTAAACTTTTTGTAGCACAGTCTTAAATCTGCAAACAGTCATATAGGGCATTGAAATATTTTTGTTCTACGTGAATATTGGTTTTAATAAGACAGGAATGTCCGAGCCCAGTGTTAAAAAGCCAAGCATTAATAGAATAAAATTTTATCTGGAATATTTCACTCAAGTGGATTAACATTCTTCAGAAACTACCTCAGAATAGCACATACTACTAAAATAATACTGCATGCACTTTGGCCTTTGAGTTAGAGTGCTTCAGCATGCCTCACACCGGGGGTTGCAAAGCCTGCAGTGTTGAGAACCCCCACTGATAAAGTGCATGACGAAACTACTGTTCACTGTGGAACAGCTGAAGTTGTTTTCAGAAGAGTGCTTATCCCTGCTCTTGGATGTCCACCCTGCATTTCATGGCCAGCGGCTGTGTTTTCTGTTTAGAAACCCAAGTCTGACATGGTGAGGACTTCCCTTCGCTTACTGACATCCAGCGCCTACCGACTCCAGTCAGAGTGCAAGAAGACCCTCCCGGGGGACTCAGGCCCACCCACGGACATCCAGCTGGTCACGCAGCAGGTCATCCAGTGTGCATACGACATCGCCAAGGCCGCCAAGCAGCTGGTCACCATCACCACCAAAGAGAACAACAACTGAACATGCGGAGCGCTGGCCCTTTTATTTCCGAGCCTTTTCAAGGTTGTTACAGATTGAGACGTGGAACTCTTCCAGTTTTTACCAGAAACAAACATTTAATGAAAGTTTAAAACTTTTTTTAAAAATTCAGTATTATTTTTGCATGTTTTCTAACAAATTTTCAACTATTAATTTAACCTACTTGCCTTATTTTGTGACTGTGAGTTAATGATCATAGACATCCAAAAGCATAGCTTCATTGTTGCAAGTTTGTTACAACTTTTCCAGACCTTAAAACTCCCTGCCTATGGTCAAAACTGTAAATGAGATGTTTTAGTAAAACATTTTCTTGAGAGAGTTGGGTGAAAAAAAAAAAGCCACAAAAACTTCAACATTATCTGTCCTTACCAAGCATTGTGCAATAAGTGAATTTTCCAACCTATCGCAAGAATCTAAGTTTGGAGTATCTCCAAGCATGTATGTAGAGACAGGACTGTGCCACTTTTTAAAAACAGTGTAACGATCTCTCTTGGAAGGAAACAATCAATTGCTCCGTTTCTTTTAACTGTTCTCTCAGATGTTCTTTAATTTTTCTATCTTGATCTTTGGTCTGTTTCCATTTTACTGTCATCCTGAAGTCTCCGTGGCATCAGAGGAGCTCCGTCCTGTTATCCCACGCAGCCTGCTGCTCTGCCTGCCACACAAAACCAGACTTCAGTCCCAGGCGTGTGGCAAAGGAGAGCATTGGCCCCCGGGGCCGTAATTCATTCTCTGCCACCTCATTCCTCTGTCACTGCCATAACCATGGGGAGAGAAATAATCTACTCCCTGACCTTGTATCACACCCCTCACCTAAAACTCGGTTACTCCTTTAAACACTTCAAGCTTTCTCACATGACCTGCTTTCCATAGCTTGTCACCTTTAAGGACTTCTTGTGAGGTAAGATATATACAATCACCTGAGTTTATTTCTTTTCCATTATCTTGCTGGCACTTAAAAATCAGACATCCACTTTCAAGAATTCCTTAAAGAGTATGTTCTGTCTGAGTACCAGCTATCCCAAGGCCATGAAAGAATACAGGTTTAAGTTCTGGAACACACTGACATTGTTTTCAAAGTTGCTGAAGAACCCTTTCTTGTTTTGAGCGCTAAAGCATATTCCTGTACCTGCTTATTGCCGCTGTTTTGTGTGGGTGTGGCTCAGACCCCGACCTAGGCTGGAGGCCAGGCGCTAGGGGTGAAGGCGAATGAATGGAGCCAGGTGAGGAGCAGAGGTGGGGTCAGCGAGGGAGCCCAGGGCACACCCCGTGGGCAAGGCAGCTCCTCAGCTCCAGGCCGCCGTGTGGAAAAGTGGGCCCAGGGTTGCCAGAGCTTTTATTTCTCAAGAGACTCCAGAAATCCGGATGTTTTTTGTGCCATCTGTCTGTTTGTAGATGTCAGTGACTGACCTAAACATTTTCACAGCACACTTTGCGTGAGCTGTGGTCTCTAGGCCCACAGGCCCTGCCCTGGGGTTCTGTAAACTGTAGTATGAGGTCCCGGCCCCCCTGGTCACACCTGGTTTAATGTCTGAGCCTTACCCATAATGTGACCACCCTGTCCTGTGTCGAGCTGCTTTTAGTCCTCATTTTAACCATATATTCTGTCCCAGAGTGCTCACTCACACACATGAAGAAGTCAGAATAATCAAAGTTGCCTAAACGCATGCTAAATAAACCTGTACTTTCACAAAACTGTTTGATTCAATCACCTTTATAGCTTGACCGTAAACTGTCGTGAAAGGAGCGCCGTGACGGTGTTTGGTTTACTAAGTCACTGTGTGTGGATGCTTTTGCCGGGCTTCACTGCATTGAAGAGCTTGGGGAAAGGGTCCACAGCTCCGAAAGACTTGTCCACGTAGCTGATCCGCACAACCCTAAGTGCCCTGCTCCTGTCAGATGCTGAGGGGACACCTTCTTGAAGGATGTCTTCTGACTTAAGATTAAGCACCGCCTGAAAACCTTCTCTGCGTGCTGCACATACTCCGTTGTCCCTTCTTTCTTGAAAACACCTGCCCTCCTACTGGGCACTTGTGGGGTCCTCAGGAAAGGCCCAGCAGCAGTCTTGAGTTGGCGACCATGGCCTCCTGGGGAGGACAGACTTCTGAATAATGAGTCGTCCCCAGTGGGTGAAGCGGCGTCTTCGCCTGAACAGTCGAGGGCCTGCGCCCTAGAGAAAGTCAAGGAACGTGGGGACCAACAATGCGTTGCCAGTTGCAAGAATGCCACAGAATTGGCTGTTAACCCACAGTGCCAAAACTCCGGAAAGAAGTCCCCAGGTGGAGCAGCGCAGGTGATAGGAGGGCCGCAAGGCCTCCTGCCCCCTAAGTGCCCCGCACATTTCCTCAGCCTCGTTTGAGATCCGGTGTCGGAGGTTCTCTGGTCCTGCTGGCGAACCGCACCTTGTCTGAACGGTGGTTCACCGCTTTTTGCACATGGGTTCCGTAGCCTTGCACTAAATGTCTGTTAATGTCATTTTTTTTACCCTTTATTCTCAAATCCCCTTCCCCCCTCCCAAAGCTGGTAGGACAGAGGTGCACTTTACAAAACTGGCACTGGTTGAAGAGGAGACAGCTCCGCCCCTAAGCTCCTTTAACTGAAGTCATTTTCTGCCTCAGAATGCAAATAGTTCTTATTTGCCAAAGAACAATCCGGCCCAAAGATCAAACACAACATTTCATGTAATTGGAACTGTAAATGCACGACTCAGGAGCTGTTGTCCAATTCCTCAAGCGAGTTAAGCTGCAGAACCCAGAGTAAGGCTAGCATGTGTCTGTCCACAGCAGCTGTGAGCTTTCCAGACATATAATTTTCCTCTTCCATGTCCCAGTTGAAGGTCACCCTTGTTTTTACAAAAGGAAATGCTGCATAGGAAAAATGAAATGCCTTTTATTCAAATGTGTTTTATCTGTGTCACCCTTTGTTCTGGAGCTGTTTCTCATTTTTATTGTACATTCTATTCCTGTAATTATTGTACAACCCTTTAAGCATTGTAAAATTGTTTTTGGAATTTGTGCCTGCTAGTTATGCAATAAACAGGCTCTATAACATGCCTTTGCAGTAATTCTGTGTTTCCCATCAGTTAGCTGATGCCTCCAGATACTCTGTCAAAGTTCCGAGAAAGTTCTCCTCACGTAACCCCATCTTTGAAGAGGCAGCATGGAATATGCTTGGCCCTGGGCATGCTCTCTCAGTTTACAGGAATGGTGTCCCTTTTCATCCTCTGTACTCGGCAGATAGCTTTGTTACAGGAAATCCTGCATCAGGATGTCAGTTCCAGGTACCTTAGCATGATGTATTCACTCCTTAAATATAATTTTTTTAATTCATTGAAAGCCGGCTGAGCACAGGTGCCCTTACCTCCTCTTACCAGGTGATCTGGTCGTCAGGTTAGTCTGTCTTTTTTTTTTTTTTTTTTAATTTCTTGATTTTTAGAGAGAGGGCGGGGGAGAGAGAAACATTGATTTATTGTTTTATTAAATTATACATTAATTGGTTGATTCTTGTATGTGCCCCGACCAGGGATCAAACCCACAACCTTGGTGTATTGGGACAGTGCTCTAACCAACTGAATTTCCGGCCAGGGTTTAATTTAGTCTTTTAAGGTCATCGGTCTCTAACTTTCAGAGCAAGGCCCATTGTGCAGGTTCACAGAGGGGACCTTGGAATACAGTTTTATACCTGGGCTCATTGGGGCCACCCTTGGTCCCCAACAGTTGTCCTCTGGAGAGGTGACTTGGGGCTCTTACTCCCAAACAGAAGAGAGGGTGGGGCAGGACCTGGCCATCACAAGTGCCTTTCCAAGCAAGAAGTCTAGGGAAGATGGAGTGTCTTCACTGTGGCCCAGCAGGTCGGACGGGAAGCACCTCCTAGGACAGGGCTTGTCAAATGAGCTGGCCCCCAGCTCCCGGAGGGCTCGCTGCAGCACAGCCTCAGGCTCATCTCCTATTCGGCAGCTCTGGGGTGGGGCCTGGAGGTTGCCTCGCTAACAGGGTCTGGGGGATGCAGAGGCTGCTGGTCGCGACCACACTCTTGGGAGCACTGCTCTTGACTCATTTTCAGGGCCCCCTTCACCACGCAGCTCCCTGCCTTTCTACTTTTAAACATGTTTTTATAATAATTCTAATTACAACTAGTGCGCTAGCATACACGGCGCCAGGCACTGTGCTGGGGTCTTCATGCGGATTAACTCCTCTGGGCCTCACTACAGCCCTGTGAAGCAGGGGTAGTAGCTCCTGTTGCCCGGATGAAGAAGTTTACACTCAAGGCAGGCAAGCCCCACACCGAGGGAAGAGGGAAGCATGTGAGTTGTTGTTAGTCCATTTTGTCTTTATTGGCCACGTCGAGTTTTCTTGACCCCAGCAGAGCCTGTGATGAGTCTCCGACAACGTGGCCTTGTGGGTAGGTGAAACCTATGTTGTCCTGATGTCGCGCTAGGTCAGAAGAGGGGGGCAGTGGGTGACGTGAGACTGTGTGAACACGTGGCTTTATTGGATAAATGGGGCACGGCTGCTTGTGGCACTTGAGTGGAGGCTGTGTCTCATCCTTGGGTCCTGGGCACTGGGATCCCTGCAGCGTTCTTTGAGTGACCGACTGGACTGGAAGTACTGTCTTTTGGCTCCTGAGCACCTCAAGCAGCCCTTTTCCTGTCCGTGGGGCCGCACAGGGGTGACCTCACCACAGGAACAGCTCAGTGACCATCTGAGAGTGACCCGCTGCCCAGCAGGCTGGCGTGCAGGACTCTCCAGGAGCCAGTCCCTGTGGCCCGCAGATGCCAGGCAGAGGAAACCAAGTGGTCCCCACCTCTTATCAGCCTACCACCGAGCCAGAAGCCGGAGCCTCCAGAGAGGTGTGTCAGACTCCATCGTTGCTTCATAGGGTAACGTGTCAGCCCTGCACAGGGCAGGTACCCAGGGGAGGCGTTAGTGATCCCTGTTTTCACCCCACCTCACTGCCAATTTCCTTCACCAACACCCAGGCACTTGACAGTGCCATCTCCCCAGCCACCCTGACTGTCTAAACACACTAGGAACTCAGCCCCATTTCTCTCCAACGCAGCCTCTCTGCCAGGACCTATCTCCTCCTCCTCCGGAGTCCCTCTGCTCACCCCTCTGCAACCCCGTCCCTTCTTGGGAATCATCTTCCCCCTCTTCTCTCTCGGAATCCCTCCCTCAACTTTCCCTCCCGGCCCTTGTAGCAGGAATCTCTCTGAGTCCTGCCCCTCTCCTCCCCCAGCTCTCCACTCCCCTTTCCATACCCCCAAGTAACTACTCCTCACTTCGTCTCTTGGTTTAGTCCTGTAAGGCCCATCTCCCTCCCAGGTCTTCGTTGTTTCCTGGTGGGTCCCCAGAACACATTATGGAAAGGGAAGTTTTGAAATCTAATGGGGACCTCCACCTCCAACCTGGACCTGAGGTTGGCCTCTTAGTCTCCCCTTGCACTACATCTGGCCATCTGCTTCCCTCTTCCAACCCTCCTTTTCCCGGGAAAATACTCCCCCTCTTTCAATACTCCCCCACCAGCTCTATTCTTTTCAGACCCGAGGGGCTGAGTGAACACTAGCACTCACTGTTAGCAGCCACTGGGCTCAGTACAATTTCATGAAGTAGGAACAGAAACTACCTCCATTTTGCAGATGTGGAAACTGAGGCTTAGTCTTCAGAGCCCAGTTAGTAGTGGTGAAGCGAGTTAACCACGGGGCTGTACTGCCGAGTGGCACATCTAAAAGGAGGAGGGCTGGAGGAACGCGGTGGGTGGCAGAACTTCTGGAAGCAGAAGGGGGTGGGGGATGGCCATGGCCGAGGGCTCTGCAGAAGTAAGGAGAGAGGGACATGTGGAGCAGCCTCGGCGGCTCCCATCTCCTACCATTTCTCTGGCCTGGGAGTGTCAGAGTGGGGAGGCAGGGATGCTGGTCTCTGTGTGGTCCCTGCGCGCTTTGGTGGGGGGAGCTTAGAGGACTGGAGCCTGGGTGGCCAAGTTTCTGTTTTGTCTTCCAATTCCTCATTTTTGCCGCAGACATTCCTCTTCTTTTCTGTCTGTTTCAAATTGAGATACTTGGTAACCACTGCTCAAGTGAGACTGCCATGAACGAAGGATGCTGCCCGATTCGACTGTTTCAGTGATTTGGGGACGTCACAGATTCCATGTGGCATGACGATTTGCCCCAAGCTGGCCATTCCAGAAGCAGCAGACCTGTGCCCACTGCTAGAAGCATGCCACAGGGCATGGTATTGGTGAGGGGACCCACCCCATCCCCAGAGTGGAGGGAGCGCTTCCCCCACTGAGGGTGAGAGCCTGAGTTAGTGGCGAAGGAGGAGTGTAACTTGAGTCTGACCTGCTTCTTCTGATTAAAACAAGATGAAACTACTATTTCCTGGGGGCGGGTGGCATCCTCTTGGCAGGACAAATAGGTCCATGTGAGCTTCGTGCTTTCTGTGCTTATCTTTCTGCATCCATACATTGCCATTACTCCCATTTCACAGATGAGCAACGGGGTCCCAAGTGGAGAGGCGTCAGGACTAGAATCTGGGCCAACTTGGGCCACAGCCCCGACTCTCCACCCCTACATTTCTGCCCCGACCCCTGTGAACTCCAGATACAGGCACATCTAACGATCTGACACATCCATGTCATGGCCACCTGTGTATCCACCACTTGGGTCCCCTAGGTCCTTCCTTCCTAGACTTTAATGCTAATTGCATCCTTGCTGTTGGCTCAACACCTGTGTGTTCACCCCCAAGTGAGAGCTTTGCTTTGCCTGTTTCCAGGTATGTAAACAGAACCTGACTGATGTATCCTCTTCCTTCCTTCAGCATTGTAAGATTTCACTAGGTCAATGTGTGTACACCTAGTTAGTACGTTTCCTGTGTTGTGTAGTATTCTTTGGATGTTTACACCACAATTTATTTATCTAGTGTTTTATTGGTGGGTGTTTGACTTATTTTTAGTAGTTGGCTTTTATGAAAAAAATGCTATGAAAATTGTCTTTTGGAGCCTATATGACCATATTTCTTTGGAGTCTATACCTAGATGTGGACCTTTTGGGTCATAGAATACAAACTTGTAACATTGTTTTCCAAGTGCCGGGCCAGCTGAATATGAGATTTCCCGATGCTCTGCGTCTTCATCCACAGCGGTGTCATAAGCTGTTTCAGTATTGCCAGTCCACTGAGTTTGCAGTATTAGTATCTTGTTTTAATTTGCATTTCTGATTAATTATATGGCTGTGTGCTTTTGCATGTGTATTAGCCTTTTAGATTTCTTTCCTCTTTCATGAAGTGGCTATTTGAGTGTTTAGCCATTTTTCCATTAGGTTTTCTGGTGTTTTTTAAAAATTCATAGATGTTTAAAAAATGTTCTGAACACTCGTCCTTTGTTGATCATCTGCGTCACAAACATCCTTTCCCTTTCTGCGGCATGTCTTTTCCCTGTCTTAGGTGTCTTTTGAAGATAGTCTTTTTTTTTTTTTTAAGATTTTATTTATTTATTTATTTATTTATTTTCAGACAGAGGGTAAGGGAGGGAGAGAGGGAGAGAAACATCAATGTGTGGCTGCCTTTCACATGCCCCCTACTGGGGACCTGACCTGCAACCCAGGCATGTGCCCTGACTGGGAATCGAACCAACTACTCTCTGGTTTGCAGGCCGACGCTCAATCCACTGAGCTACACCAGCCAGGGCATGAAGATAGGCTTTTTTAATGTAGTCGAGTTGATCAATTTTTTCCGTACGGTTAGTGCTATGTCTTAAGAAACCACCCCTATGATTACTATTATGTTTTATTTTGAAATAATCACAGATTCCCATATCCTAGAGGTTCCCTGTGCCCTTCACTCACTTTCCCCCAATGGTAAAATCTTACGCAGCTGCAGTACAGTATCAAAGCCAGGACACTCGATACTGGTGCAATCCCAGACCTTAGTCAGACATCAGAGTTCATATGCACTCATGCGTGCGTGTGCGTGCGCGGTTCTGGGCCATTTTACCGCACAGGTAGGTTCCTGTCGCCACCCAATGAAGATACAGGCCGGCTGCATCGCCACAGTCATGTCCCCAGTGCTGTTCCTTTCTCGTCACACCCTATCCCCTGGCAACCATGACTGTTTTCCACCTCCAGAATTTTGTCCCTTCGGGAATGTTATATAAATGGAATCATACATGTGACCTTTAGAAATAGGCTTTTTAAAAAAAATACCCATCCAAGTTGTTCAGACACTGAGGTCCTTGAGAGGGGCCTCAGAGACCTGGCAGGACTGTCCCTGACCAGAAAACTCCCACACCCATGCTTGAGAATGGCTTAATTTTCCCTGTCAGAGGGTGGGGAGTTAACTGTTTGCCTTTTTATTTTTTAAACATCCTCCCTTCATTTCAGAGGTTATGTTCTCTGTGTAAAACATAGAAAAGCACCCAAAATAAAAAGCCATTATCCCAACTTTTAGAAATACCCACAAAATGTCACTTTTTTCCCTTAAAAATGGGATTATGTAAATATTGCTTTTGAACTTTTATTTAACAGGGGAAAGAAACATTGATGTAGAAGAGAAACATCGATTGGCGGACTCTCATACACGCCCCAACCAGGGACCTGGCCCACAACCCAGGCATGTGCCCTGACCGGGAATCAAACTGGCGACCTTTCACTTTGTGGGATGATGCCCAACCAACTGAGCCACACTGGTCAGGTGAACTTTCTAATTTAACGCAGCATGAACGTTTCTCCAGGGGTTTAAAAAAACGTTAAGCATTTCATTTTAATGCTCTGTGCAATACCCCAAGCCTCCTAGTGGTGGATGTCTAAGCTGTCAGTTTCCGCTGCTCTAATGCAGCGAGGAGCATCTCTGTACCAATTGATTATTACTGGTATTCCCCGGGCCAGGAGGCAGGTTGTCATACTCGGAGAGGGCCCCCCGAGCGCCAGCCTGTATAGGACCTGGTAGGCCAGGGAAGCATTTGGTCCTAAGTGCGGGGGACACCACTGAAGATGGAAATTTTTCATTTCAGGTGTATATTTGTAAAAGATCTCTGACTGTAGGACGGAAAAAAAAATGAGGTGAGTGTGTGAGTTCGGACAGAAGGCAGTGGTAGCCAAGAACGAGGGTGGTGAGAGGAATCGAATGATGGCCTCGGAGATTTCGGGAGGTCGTGGTGGCAGGACGCGGTGCCCCGAGGCTGATGGCTCCTGCCCTGGGCCGGAGGGATGGCAGCGCCATTCAGCACTGCGGGAGGGCCAGGTGTTGCTGCTGTTGTTTGTTTAATGATGGAAGTTTAGGAGCGATCACTTGCTCGTCTTCTTGTGCCGAGTTTGAGGCGCCTTTGAGGCACAGTGGAGATGTCAGAGTGGCGGAGGACACAGGGGTCCGGCCTAGAGCCCAGAGATCCGGAAGCTCCTGATGTAGAGATGGCACTAGAGCCAGAGGCCTGGCTCACGTCACCTGGGAAGGGCCTGTGTGGTGAGGAGAGGCCTGGGCCTCGAGGCTGGCACTCTTAGGGTTACAGCTGGCAACGGCTGAAGGCACTGCCAAAGAGCCCCAAGAGCCCCATCTGTATCATCAAGCCAGATGGAGTGAGAAACGTGTATGTTAACGGTAAACGAGAACGCTCAGCCTGTCCCAGGAGCGCGGAGTCAGCAGCGTGAATGCCAGCGCCGCTCAGCCTGGGCGGTCTCCACCCTGAGTGCTTCTAGAGAGAGACAGAGGCTGCGTGACGCTTCATGTTATAAAACGACCTAAAGACCCAGATCGTGAAAAAAATACTCATTATATCCGTAAAAGAAATATGGACACACTGAATATATTTATTGTACAAATGGCCCCTCAGTCCCATGAGTTACAACCGGCTCTGTCCCTGCCAGTGACGCCTGCTCATTCGTGTACTGGCTTCACTCCTGTCACTGTCATTGTTCAGCTTTGTCCCTTCCCCAGGCCTAGCACTGCATCCTCCCGAGAGAGACTACGTGCTGAGTGAGCAGAAAGAGGACATTTGTACTTACGGAACAAAGTAAGAATCATTTTATGTTGGTACTGGCTTCAGTACCACCTTTTCTAAAGCAATTGAGCTTCATAGAAGAATCTGCAGAAGAATAATCTATTAATCATCAACTTTACAGTAAGTAGAAAAAGGTGCTTAAAAACAATAAGCCAATATGCACATATATAGTCATCACATAATCAAAATATACATGAGGTAAGAGGAGTGTGGGCCGCACAGGAAATAGTAAGACAGTGGGAGCTCTAGACTTAGAAACATACTTCAGAGAGCGGACATTTCAATATGCGAGGGTAGAGCAGCAGTGTGCCACAGTTTCAAATGCTAATAGGGAAGGTTACCAGCAGGCTTCAAAAACAAGAAATCTGACGAGATTACAGATTTTCAGGAAACATCTGAGTGCCTATTTACCAGGCATTCTGTCCACATCAGTTCTGTACTGGAGCTCGGACAAGATGGTGGCTAACTCCCTGTGCAGAAGGGGCTCTGCTGGAAATGAGAGGGGCAACACCACTACTTTTACAAGAAAAATGAAGGTAACCTAGAAAAAGGGACCAGTCACAGAGAATATCCAAACCTGTACATGTGGATTAAATAAGTAAAAACCCATCGTTCTGCACAACCCACTCTGCAGCAGTTAATAGGAGCGACAGCAAGAAATGCTGGAAGCGATGCAGTCAAACCAGAACTTTATTTCACAACTAGCGAACATCTGAAACAGGAACGGGAATGAGCACGCTTAACGCAAGCGGCGCTCAGGGGGCCAAAGAAATTCAAGACAAAATGAAAACCAGATTAAGGAGGCAGTTTGCGGCCTCATTTGTTTTTATAGCACAATGGAAGTGAAAGGCATCGCAGCCCTTAGACTCAGGATTTTAAAATAAACTCTGGTTTTTAATAACCTGGAACAGTAATGAGCTGTAATTTACTGAGATATGGAATCCTGAACACAATATAATGAAAAAAATACAAGTCATAAAAATATTACTGCTGCTGCAAGGAACTTGTAGCTATTTGTAGAGATTAATCTAGAACCATGTCACAATGACATAACAGCAGGAAGAGAATTTTCTGGCTGATCTGTGGTTCAGTCTGATCTAGTTTCTTCAGTTCAATGCCCCTTCCTCTGGGCACATAAATCCCAGATGGCTGTTTGTAGCTGAGACCCTCCTAACACACTAGAGGTGCAAAGTGTCACACCAAAAGGTTAGCCATCCAGATGACCTTTTGAGGTCCCCTTTTGAGGCTCAGTAACATACATGCTGGGATCACTCCTGCTGCCCCCTAACCACACACAGTACTCTATGGGAATTCTAACAAAAAGCTTCCTAAAGTAGGAAAGACATTTCTCACTTTTCCAGAAAGCTTCCATGGACCACATCAGACGGCCTCAGGGTTCATGGTTCCTTTCTTCAGAAAACAAGATGTGATGCTTTTGGGACCACTAAATTAATAAACCCTGAAATAAACTTCCACCAAGACCTACATGTTTGTGTTCAACAGAGTAATTCAATATAAATGGCAATTTTAAAAATTAAAAAACTTCCCTTATATCTCTATCTGGAGGCTTCACTGGAGGTTGACAATTAAGGGTGAGACAACAGATCATGAATCCTGTCACGGAACACAACTTGTAACTCCTGGCATGGCCTTAGAAACATACATTATTTATAAATATATTACAAGACTGTCACAGCACCATCAACGGGTGACTATAAAAGTCTGGTTCTTGAAAAATAAAGGCAGGAAAGGGCCTCCTTCTGGGTGCTGCACATCCACAGCACCTTAAAGTCTGGCCAGACCCTGGATCCATATAACCATGGGCCGGAACAGGCCAGCTGGGCTGTTCCACAGGGACCCGCAACGCTAGAAGAGAACACTGTGCAACTGTCTGGCAGCCGCATGTCGGAGCCTCAGCATCCCTGTTCCGTTCTCTGTGCTTACGGTCCCAACGAAATCAGTTCCAAGCAATTCTAGGATGTCCGTAAGGCTGAGGAGAGAAAAAAAAACATGAGAATGATCAGATCGGCAGTCTCTGGAGCACAGGGAATCGATCCATTTTAAGTAAGAGCTAAAAGCACAGTATAAATGGCCATTTTCACTGACAGCTGGAAAAGCTTTGACTCTGAGCCACAAATGAGGCACAGACGACTTTTTAAAAAAGTACCAGCCCTACGTAACTTTTTCGCATGTGCTCTGTGACACCCTAACCCTGAGACTTTCACTGGTCCATGGCTGAGTAGGTTTAAAATGCCGTTCCCTACACCTCAAGAGCCCAGGCAGTTAGGGTGTTAAGGTTCTGCAGCAGGTGTGGTTTTACTGGCTTCTCAGCTTCCTGACCGCAAAGGAGCCGGCCTTTGTCTCGCAGCACTTTAGAGCGCCGGGGTAGCCCCGCAAAGGAGAGGCAGAGGCGACACGCCTGCTGGGCCCTCAGTCAGCTCCCGGGTACTTTAGCCATCAGTCCCCTCAGAGCGGAGGGTCACTTAAGTTTCAAGAGGCTGGGAAAGAAGGAGAGGAAGGGAGAGGGTCAGACAGCGGCGGGGGGACTTTGCTGTCTGGATCGTGAGGGCCTTCGACACTGCCTTCACCTCACCCGCTGCGGCCAACGCTCGCCTCAGATCGCTGTTTGTCCCCAGACAGGGTCAACAGGCACACAGCTTAGCAGTCAGGACCTCAACCCTTGGGTGGCGGTGACAGGAGCTAAAGCAGTACCACCTCAAGGGCCGTGTGAGGCTCCACCAAAGGCTGAAAGGGACCCTGCGTCAAGGTTCCCTATCGGTAGAGCACAGGAAAAAGAAGAGAAGAGGAGCAAGGAAGAATCCGAGCTGGCAGGGAAGCAGGGCTGGGCACGGGCTTGTGAACAGTCCTGGGGGAGCGGGGGCCGGCCTGAGTAGGTCAGCAGTGGCGGCCTGTCACCTGCAGGCTCCCTACCTTGGGCCGGAACCCCCGCCTGGCCATCATCTCTGCCTCCTGCTGCAGGAGGGCGTGGCTGCGCTGCTCTGCCCGCCTCGCCGCCTCCTCTTCCTCCTCCTCCTGCTGGTCCGCTTCCCATGCCTGCAGCTGGTGCTCGGCAACCTGGACACGATGAGTAGGTCAGCCCGAGAATCAGAGGAAAGTGACAGTGACGGGGAGTGCCAATAAGTGGGAAGGGTATTTATGGTATCGGAGAGGTTACGTGTGTGGTGATGTGTCCTTTGTAAAAAGCTCTGGATGTGGCCACACGTTCGGAAGATTATTTTGTGCTACCTATTAGGCACTGAATTGAATAAATAGAGAAGTGTGGCCCAGGGAATGAAACACATTCAGACGCGGACAGGAAAAAGAGATGGTGGGCAGCAGACGGCCTGCTCCCACACGAGGGAAGACATGGAGTGGAGCTCGGACTACAACGAGCAGGGTCAGGGTTTCAGCCGGAAAGAGAAAGGGACGCCCTGAGTTCTCAAGCGTGGGCTTCTCGGACAAGGTAACTGGTGCCAGGCAGCGGAGGTAAGTCAAGGGCCCAAGAATCGGGGGCCACGGCGTGCAGGAGCCGCGGCAGGGCCTGCCGCTGCAGCTCTCACCGACCCCCGCTGCCCGCGGACTCGGACCCACCTGGGCTTCCAGCTCCTGCTTCCTGGCGGATTTCAGTTCCTCGCTCTCCTCTTTCTCACGACGAGCCGACTCTCTGGCCTCCTCCAGGTTTTGAATAAGCTGTTCCCTATGTCTTAGGGATTCCTCTTGCGCCCGTCGGTTTTGTTCAATCTTTTCTTGTATTTGTTGTTGTCTCCCTGTCAGGACCTAGCCTCGGCAGAACGGAAAAGGGACGGTTTCGGTTTGACTCTAACAGGTACCTGTTCTACAGGCTGTGGACATGCTGCGGCTGAACCTGTCCCGAGATCCCGCCTCATCCTCAGCCGGAGGCCTGAGTATGCCAGAGGTAGGCAAGTCCAGACTATCGAATCTGTCCAAACAATGTGGTCCCCAGGTCCCACCCACGCCCATCACACGCAAAATGTCCATAGACTGTGTGTTTCGGAGACAAGGCTGAGCACCAAGGAGCTCACAGGAGGTGGGATGGAGCTCCCCGCACAGGGCAGAGCCACAGCAACCAAGTGGCTCTCACTCCCTGTCAGAGGGTTCCAGAACAGAGAAACGAGCCACAGGCCACGCAGGTGACCACAGGTGGAGACTGGGTCATCCCTCCAATCTTTTTGATTTAAACTGACCGCTCGAAGCAGCAGAGCTGCTGGGTTTTGAGACCTGGCCCCAGAGCAGGTTTATGGCCCAGCACCAGCCCAGACCCAGTCAGGGGTCGGGAACCAGGAACGGCCAGAAGCCACCTGCCACACCCAACAGTTAGGTACCTGGAGGGGACACATAAAGCGGTGACAACCAGGAGGAACATTTTAAATGGGGAAAAGCGGAAGATGCTAGAGAATATCTGGTGTTCACAAAAGTGAAAGGGCTCCAACTGGGACCTGATTTCCTACGGATTCCCAGTGTAGTGTACTGACAGGCACAGAATATAATTTCCATTTTAACCCACTTTAAGATAACTTTCAGTACATGGACAATGAAGACCTTTCTTTCCCAAAAGATTTCCTTTAAGTTGGTGTGTGTCTTATACACATTACTTAAATACAGCAAATAATAAAAACACTTACATCCTTTAGTCCACTTCCAGTGATGCACCCCAAGAAAAAAATCCTAAGTATGGAAAAGCTTCATGCACCAAGATGTATACTGAAGTATTTCTTGTGATGGCTCAGAATTAGGGGGAAAAAAAAACAACCCACAAAAGGGGAATGGAAAAACAAACTATGGTATGCCCACATGATGATATATTATGCAGCCCTCAAAATATTTACAAAGAAGGCATAATAGCATGTTAGAATGCTTGAAATCAAATAGCACAGTATAAGAAGAAATACGTAGATAAAAATGTTCTGTATAGAAACAGAAATAAAGAAGGAAACAGTGATGGTATCTATGTAGATGGTAAGAGTCTGGGTGACTTTTTCTATACTGAATTTTTTCCTACTAAGCTTCTATTACACTTTTGTACTGATATTAAAAGTCCATTAAAATAACACAAGAGGACTTTGTTCCCAGAACATTTGGCAGGGTCAGTACGTGGTCACTAACTCCCAGTTAGTGGCCCGGGGACCGGCCAGCCCACGTCCATCAGTGGGGATTACCTCGGTCATCAGCCTGTCTCGCGCGCTCCTCTCTCGGGCCCACTCCGCCTCTCTCTTTTCCCACATTTCCTTGGCTTCCTCCCTAGGGGAACAGAAAACAGTGACAGCAGGCTCCCTGCTGCCACCGGTGGCGGAAGGGAACTAAAGGCCCATCAGGGCTCCAAAGCATGAGGCAGCACGCGCCTGTGGGCCGACCTTCAAAGAAACGTACCCACGCAAACTTTAAACAGAGTAATGACAAATTCACAGAAAGTGTTCCCACAGTAAGTTCTTTAAGTGACCTGAATACTCCGTCTCTTTATAAAGAGCGCTTGTGATGACTCGCACCCGGGTCATTTAAACGCTGAAGCGAATGAGACACTCAGGACTCTGCAGGGCTGGGGGGCAGGGGCGGGAGGGCAGGAGGGGCACTGCAAGGGAGTGGGCACGCTCCTGGGGCCGTTGCTAGCTCACCCCGTGGCCTGGTTCAAATGAGTGACCTAAGTACCCACCACTTGGCTGGGGTAGCTGGCACACAGTAAGTGTTCACTAGATGTTACCTGATACTTATTTCAATCTACTAGGTTAATTTTCAGGGTCCAGACCCATTTAGATAGACCTAAGAAGCATGCAAGATCTCCATAAGTTAAAACAATTTCCTTTCAAATATCTAAGATTTTAGACAAACAGATCCTTTCTCTAAACCTTAATGATTTCCACCTTAAATAACCTAAAGGAAACACTGCCACATGCCAGGCCCTAACAAAGATGTTCTCCTCGTGAACGACAGACAGACTGCCAAGGACAGGTGTCCAGAACCAGACCGCCCTCACAGAGGCCTGCAGGGTCCCCGGACTGGAGCAGAAACCGGGAGTATCCAGCCCAGACAGCTGCTGCCTCTCACCTCAACAGCATCTGCAGCTCTGCCTCCCGCTCCTTCTCCAGCTGCAGCTGCTCCTCGAGGACCTGCTTCATCCACGCCACGTCGGCCAGGGCCTGCTCCCGCTGGGCCATGTGCACACGCCGGTTCTCCTGCTCCTCCTCCAGAAGTGCCTGCAGGATGCGCCTGTCCGCCTCCTAGAGGGTGCAGGGCAAGCACAGTGGCGGCCACAGCCTCCACGCCTGCCAGTCCCGACCCTTCTCTGGAGCCCGCACTGCTGCCAGTGCTCTCCAAGTACAGATGGAAAGATGGGGATGCTCTAAAATGCACCGCAGAGGCCAGGAGCTGTTCTCTGCCTAGAGGGAGACCCCTCTGCCACCGCACGCATGTCCCCGCCCTCAGACACATCTGGTGGCAGGGCTTATCAGAACACAATCGGACAGCAATTCAACTTCTAAGAACATAGACTGCAGACACACAAATGCAGAGATACACACACAATGCTAGCCGCAGCTGTTCTGTACGAGGGAAACCCCAAACAACCCAAGCTATTATGCACATCTATGCGGTGGGACGCTGCAGAGGGATGAGGGGACTCGGGAGGCCTTGAGATGGGAAAGGCATCCTCAGGGGAAAAACTGCGTGGTGCTGCCACCCGAGGATGCCTGATGCTAGCAGGCAAGGATGGGAAGAAACGGTTTGCTCGCTCATGCCTCCCGTCCCTCTCGGGGAGAGCGCCCATCTAAGTACTTGGCAGGAATACGGAGCAGCCGGTAAAACAGAACAAGCTCGATCTAAGACTGATCACAAGGTGAGAGATCTACAGGTCGGTAAATATGCTGAGGAATGCAACTTCAAGTTCATTTTTAAAAAACCACCAATTCCCTAGACGTGCATGTGTGTGAGCATATCTGGAAGGATACGTGCCAAAACGGACACCTCTGGGGAGGGGCGGACTGCAGAGGCTGGTCCAGGGGAATCTCACTTTGTGTTTTACTTCTTACCAGGACACATTCGTTATCACTGAGCGATGGAAAACATGCTTTTCAAAAGAGGGTGAAAGAAATGCCAGGCTCTCTCTTCAGACTTACCAGTTCCTCTTGGATCTGCTGTGCACGTCTATTGAGTTGCACGTTATACTGATGTCTCAAAAAGCGTCTAAAAATGAGCAAAATATATGTTGCCTTCAGTGTCTTATAAAGACTTCAACGGAGTAAGACAGCTACTTGTTACAGGTTGTACCCTTTCTGGTTTCAGGGATACCAACGCAAGTGTGAGCAAGTGAGGGGCTCTGAGAGGGCGGGGCGGGGGCCGCCCTTCTCCACATACCCCAGCTCTGTCTTCTGCCGGAGGGCTGCCATCTGCTTCCTCTCTTCCTCCAGCCTCTCCAGCTCCCACCGCTGCTTCAACAGATTCTCCTGCTCCTTCTTCAGTTTGGTAGCCTGTGGTTACAAGGACAGTAACCCTCACTGAGGTCATGAGAATCAGAGCTTCCTTCATTCCTCACCTCCACCGTCAGCAGGCCTGTGCGACAGGAGCTGGCCTGGCCACCTGGTGATCATAACTCCTCCCACCGCTGGGGCTTGCAGCCCCCGGCCCCAGCCTAACTCATTCATCCTAACTTCAGATGAGCCACGTCCTGCAAGAGCTTCTCCCCACCTTGCCGACAAGGACACACCCCGTGCTCTTGTGCTTCCCCAGGACCCTGTACTGTCCACGCCTCACTCTGACCTACCATCTGCCTCCTCCGCCTGACCTGCTTTTGCCATGAGGGCCAGGCCTGCGGGCCTTGCACACAGCTGGATCTCTGGCACCCAGCCCCACACTTAGCACCTGGAGTAAGTAGTGGGCCCTGAGATCTAGTTCTTAAATCATTCAGGTCTGGGGAAGGAGGTGCTTCCCTCCCTGAACTGGAAGACCCTGCTCCCTCAGGGAAACCGCACCGTGTTCTCAAAATGGCCTCCTGGATGAAAGACCCTCATGGCTTCTGCCATGAGACCCCAAACCTGCTGGCCAGAGAGCTGTGCTAGAACATCAGACTAAGCCAAGTCCACTCTGTGCATGGGAAACTCCAAGTGTTAAGAAGGCCCTCGGATAGCAGGTCTCGAAACACACCTGTGAGAACAGGTATTATCTCCATGTCACGAACGTTCTAGAACCTGGGCACATGAGACAACCCAGGAGTGTGGAAAAACCGCAGATGGCAACACATGTCAGAAGGGAGAGCCAGCACTGCTGTACTTCCGAGAATCACCTCCCCAGTACGATCTCTTCAGAACAACAAGCAGCCGAGGGGAGGCCGCGCGGTGCGGGCCTCTGCGGCTGCGGCGTGGCGCGCCTCACCTCCATCTCCTTCACCTTCAGCTCCTCCATCTGCTGGAGCAGCGCCTCGGCCTGGAGCTTATCCTCCCGCTGCCTCCGCTCCTCCTCTGCTTTTATCCGTTCCAGAGCTTCCCTTCGGGCCGTCTCATACTCATTTTCATACCGTTTGTTCTCTTCCTTCTCCGTGGCTTCTTGCTACATGGGGCCAAACGGACCCAGGTCAGTACCTGCAACGTACAGCCAGCAAGGGCCAGCTTCTGCGGCGCTGAGCTGGTCGCAGGCCCGGGTCCTCATTCCAACGTGTCCGCCCCAGAGCAAGCCGCCTCTCGGCTGTGCAACCCTGTGCTCAGTGCTCACTGTGGGACTAATTCCTGCTTCCCCGAGGGACAAGGCTGGGGAAGCACGCAGCACAGCGCCTGGCAACAAGGAAGGGCTCACCAAAGTACCATCTAAAATGGACCCAGAAGCAAAGCAAGAGGCTGCTGGAGGTGTGTAAGCCAAGGCTGGGAGTTTACGATGCACGTTTTATCAAAAGAGACTGTCAGCAACAAAAACACCCTTTAAGATGCACACCGCCCCACCGTCAGCCGGCCCCGTCGCCTGCAGCGATCCCATGGGGTTCTAGTACGTGTAAGAGCAACAACCACTGAGTTTTAACGTGTGTTGGAGTCTATTCCTAGACTGGAGTCATGAACATTGAAAACAAGAAACACATTCAAAGACATGGACTCAGCCTTCCACTACAGCACATGGGACAACTGCCAGAGTGATAAGCCACACCTGCTTTTTTTCTTCTTTCTGCGTTTCCCAAGAGTCTATGACATGCTTCTTGTGAAGGTCCGATTCAATCTGAGGATGAGAAGGGGCAGAAAATTAATTTTGCACTGGTTCATCTAACAGGTGTTCACTGGGAGCACAGTGTCACGCACTGAAACGTGACCGAGACTTCCTTGTGTGAGGGCCCAGAGTGGCCTCGGTGTCTGGTAAGGGAGCACATGATGACCCCAAGGCAAGTCAGCCAGAAAACCAAAGGACCAGGGTTCTAAACCAATCTCAAGAGGAGCTGGAACAAATTAACAGAAACTGTTCCCCCAGTTCCCTGGGGCTCAGCAGCAACAGGTCAGCAGACACTTAAATGGAAACAGCATCTCAAAGGCTGCCCCGGTCGCTCTACAGCACGCCGGGCCTCCGGGCAGCAGGAGCTCGAGCGGGACAGACTCGGCCCCCGCCCGACCCAGCACGCCCTCTGCACGGCAGCAGCTGTGAAAACACGGAGTGCGCTCTAGCGGATGCGACAAGCTGGGGCAGGGTGGGAGGGGGTGGTTAGACAATCTTTTGGATCAGAAAAATGAATTACAGTACCTTGTCCAAAAGCTCTTATTTCGGAAATTGTAAAAATTAAAATTTTCTTTCTCAGCTTACAAATACAGACATTTGCAACCAGCTTAATGTTCTGAATAAGCTTTTCTGAGGAAATGCCTTTGGAGGACCCACTAAGCTGACAAACGGCCAGGGAGAGGCGTCTTCCCGTAGTTTGTTCTAACTGCGCATACTCCAAGGCACTGAAATGCTCCATCACTCGGGGACTGGCAATTTCTACATTGATTACAAATTCGGGGATTGACACCACCAAACATATACACAAACTGTTAGCTGAGGTCAGTGATGGGGTTATCTGCCTCTAGCCCAATCTCCGCTGAACGGATGCCCTCTCTCCCCCTCCCTCCCCATCCAGATCCTAGACTTGTCCTCCCCTCTCCTACCACCCCAGTTTAGGCCTTCACCGCCACTCACCTAGGCTGCCAGGGCAGCCCCCAACCGGCACCACCTCTTCCCACCCACCTCGACACTGCTGCCAGAGCTGCTGCTCCCCAAAATGCAGCTGGGGCCCCACTGCACCCCTGCTTCAAGTCATCCAGGTGCTCCCCATGCTTCCAAGGCTCCCCGAGGTCTGGCCCCTTCTGCCTCACCAGCCTCCCTCCTTGACTTCCCAGCCCCCGGACTCGCTCTGCTCTCGTACTCAGGCCTCCTTCTCGCACAGCTCCCTCAATCCAGAATGTCCTCTCCTCATCTCTATACCAAGTTAATGCCCACGCCCTTCCAAACTCCCCAACCCCAGCGACTCCTCTGAGACACCCGCCTGCTCTCTGACTGAGCTGGGGGCACTGCGCTGATGCCCATCTTCCCAGTTCGGCCCAGCACCCTGCATCCTGCGCCATGACGCCCACTGTTTCCCCCATTAGACTGGGAGTGCCTAGGAGCGGGGGACTGCTCCTAGAGTCTGCACACCTGGCAGGTGGACATTGTCACAGCTGTTCAGTACACAGTGGCTAAACCACGAAAGGACCAGGTCATCTGCGTGGCGCTCTGTTCAGGTGGCTGGCGTGTTCCCTCCCGTCTCAACCCAGAACAAGGTGCAAGTTTAAGACTAGTCACGAAACAAGATTTCATCTACTTAGGCAAATCAATGGAAGGGTCTCCTTGGTTTTCACCTCTCGAAGTTTGGGGTCATTCTTTTTCCAGTGTTCATATAAAAGCTGTTCAGCAATCTGTCAAGAAAACACAAAGAGGGAAGCCTGATGTCGCTTTTCAAATCCATTCATATTTCAGATAACCCACAATGGAGTCGGCTCAGCCTAGGAGCTCGCCCACTGGCACGCTGTCACCACACCTGCCCTTCAAACCTGGTCTTGCACCCACGGCTCCGGGAGCCAGACACCTGAGTGGAACCGGATGGCACTGACAAATGATTCTTACAATGGTGACGAAAGGGTGCCAAAATCGATGTTACATATGGGTCATAGATGTTACAGATCTGCTTAAAATATATACAGCAGGCTTAAAAACACAGACTGGGGCTCATCGTTCCACACAACTACTTTGGAAGATAAAATACACCAGTCCCGGGACTTAAAGGACCACAGAATTGGAATACAGAAAAAGAACTCGGATGTAATGATTTAAAGGGCCAAGGAGAACAAAGATAACTCATGCAAAACACACAAATGAAAAATAGCTTAGTCCCTGGCCAAGTAGATCAGTAGGTTAGAGTGTCATCTCAAGATACGCCGAGGTTGAGGGTTCAATTCCTGGTCAGAGCGCATACAAGAATCAACCAATGAATGCATAAATAAGTAGAACGGGAAATCGATGTTTCTCTGCCCCTTCATCTCTGGTTAAAAATCAATAAATTAAAACAAACAAACAAACAAACAACTTAGAGTAAGCACTTTTCCTGGCTGGCTCTGGAGTTAGCTGCCATCTCACCAGACCAGGGCACCCAGGGGTGACCCACATGTGCACCACTGACAGGCTTGGGATGCTCCTAAGGGTGATGAGACTTTACCAGTTTCCGTTGCTCTTCCCGGACTGACTTGAGATTCCTGTGCTGCTCCCGAATTTTTTTTTCCCGCAAGTTCATGCTCAGCCTCAGCTCCTCCAGTTCTCTGGCCAGCAGGTCCTGCTCCTCCAGCAGAAGCTGCTGGAGTCTCTCCCGTCTGGCCTCCAGTTGCCTCCTCTTCTCCTCCTTCATCTTCTCACGCTGGTAGGCATGCATGCTGGGCGAGAAGGAGGCCAGCATAAATCAGTCGTGTCCCAGCCGTGGGTCACTCTGCTGCGTGGGCTGAGGTATGGATAACGCAATGGCGTGGGAAAGGGCCCCTCCGGCCCAGGCTCACAGAGCGGGTCATAGAACACTCTGCATAGCAGAATCTTATTTCTATAATAAGAAAACTTATAATATGTGTATGTGTGCATATGATAACAGCATTAGCAAGTATTATTTGAGCAATTAGCATGTACCAGGTAAAACCATGTATGGTTCATCAGGTAAATCCTACAAAGTAGGCTCGTTCTAGCCCGATTTCACTGATGAGGAAACCGGCTCAATCAAACAGCAAGCGACACAGGCTTTTTATCTAGGTCTGATTCCCAAGCCTCTGCTTCTAACGTCCACGTTTTTACATGTATTTTTATAGGAGCGGGGGTGTGTGTGGGTATATATTAATACACAAATACAAATGGGGGAAGTATGGGAGGATACACAATCAGGTCGGGGATGTGGGGTTACCAGGAAACTTCCGGATTCTACATACATTTCTTATCACTTTATTTTTTCAGTGCAAATGCATTACTTCGCTGCTGATCTTTTTTTCAATTTCCAGCTGGAAAAACATTACCAGGCAGGCAATCCACGCTGTCCAGCAAATCCCTCGAGAAAACACGCTACCAAGCCATACTCTCCCAGGTCCTTACAGCTACGACCCCTGACCAGCAAGTGGCCACCCACCTCCATCCAGTCTTGGTCACCGCACAGTTACCTCCGCTGGTAGGACCTGGTGGAGCTCCATTCTGCCTGTTTGGAGCTGCAGACGTTAGACATCCTGAAGTAGCGGCTGTTCTCATCCCACTGCTGCCGCAGCCGGGCCTCCTGCTCTCGGTGTCGCTGTCGTGCTACCTGCTGATCCAGGAGCCTCCGGCTGCACCAGTAGGAGGGCAGCGTGGGGAGTGCCATCTAAGGACAGCAGTGGTAGGAAAATGAGCTTGCTGCCACCCCAGGAGCTCTCTCAAGCTCGGCCTCTTCCATTTAGTGAGTGACCCTCACCCTTCCGCCGCACACTGGAATTGCACAATGGGGCCCAGGCCCCACCCAGACCAGTTACGCCCAAAAAGTCTTAGTGTAGGTCCCGGGCATCAGCATTTTTTAAACGATTTGCCATCAGGGCTGCAAACTGTAGATTTAAATAAGTGTGAACTGCACCCAGCTGTGGTACAGGCATCATCGAGGGCACTGTACACAGGGACAGGGATCCAGTCCTTGCAATGCTGGACCAGGCACACTGGGGACTTTCACGCTCTGCATAAAGTAAGGGGTAATTCAAGGAACATGTCTGTGTGCCCCGCTCTTGCTATATCTGACCTTTCTCATGACTATCACCCCATTATTTGGCAGGGGAGGAAACGTGAATTCACGGAGGTAAAGTGACTTGTCCAAGATCACAAAGCAGGGAAAATAAAATAAAGGGGCTGGGATCCCAATTCCTGTCAGTCTGAGACCAGGACCCAAGCTCCAGGCTGCAAGAGGCTGCCTGCTCAGACCAACAAGCCCTGACTTTGTCAGCCCCCGGGGAGGGGCCTGGCCCACGTGTCGCACCTGGAAGTGTTCCGGGTTACCATGGAGGGCAGATCCCTGATGGTACCGATGGAGGCACTGCGACCAGAGCGCGAGTCACAGAGCACTCTGGGGACCCAAGTGGAGGCTTGAAAGCAGAGCGCAGTCTCACTCGGATACCTTTTCCCCAACCCAAAAGCTGCCCCCATGTGCAGGTCTAAAGGCGCTTGGCTATGACAGTGCTTAAGGCACGTCTGTTAAATAAGCGAAAGGTCAGGGCCTCCGCCACGCCTCAAATTCAGAGTCCTCGGGACCTGGGTGGCTAATACTCTGCATCCGTGGGCCAAGCCTAGCCCGCGGCTGCCTGTTTCTAAGCTCCGTTTTGAGACTCGGCAGGTTTGACATGCTTTCTTCCCTGCCCTCGAACGCTGCCGGGGGATATATCTTGGCGCCGGGCGTCTAAACAGTAAGGCTTCCGGTTCTGGATCAGCCGCCAACAAGCTGGGCGGCTCCCTGAACCAGTCGCCCCCCTCTCTCGACCTCAACATACACAGAGGACACAAGGGTCACAGAAGAAAGGGTCGGCCTCAGAGCGCGCTGGGAGCAGAGCGAGCGCGGGATGCCGGCCCCACAGGCGCCCTGCGCTCGGGTCCCCGCCGCCCGCCGCGGTTCCCGCCCGCGCGAGGCCACTGCGGCGGCCTCTTTGGGCCCCGACGCCCACGCCGGCTCCCGGCCGAGCCCACGCTCCGACTCACGTTACTCTGCGCCCCGGATTTTCCGAAGAGGCCCCTGGCCCGAGCTCCCACATGCCCCAACTGAGCGCGCCAATCCCAAAGCCGGCCGGTTCCCAGTTTGTTGCCCGGGCGACAGGCCGGCGACGGGGCGCCGCGAGGGCCAAGCGACCCTTGGCGCGATAGGGACCGCGCAGAGAGAAGCAGCTGTGTTTTTCCTTCTGGCGCCTCCTCGTGGTGGGCGGGAGAGCAGTCGCAAACGCCGCTAGTCCCGGAAAGAAGGAAGGATGAAGGAAAAGAATCCGTTCAGCACACAAAATTCAGGAGGGTGATTATTTGGGGGCATAAGGGTGAAGACGGGGGGAAATCAACGGGCTACAATAGGAGAGGAGAATATAAGCCAGTGGTTCTAAAGCCTGACTGCACATGAAAATCACCTGGGGAGGTTCTAAAAATCCAGATGCCTTAAAAAAAATCCAGATGCCCAGATCAAACTCCAAACGAATTCCATCAGGTTCTCTGAGGGGATCAGTGGATGCCTAAGCTCCCCGGGTGCGTTCAGTGTGCGACAAACTGGGAGAACCATCGGTGTAAGCAGGTGTAAGTTACTGGTCACCTTCGACTATCTTAGATTGGTTCAAGGGTCTGCGTTCTATTAGTATATTTTAGGGCTCACGTATGTTATATGTATTGTTTCATGTGTCAATTATTCCACTTAAAAAATGAAAATTATCCACAAATTCATTCTCTTTTCTTTCATTTTCCCTTTCTCTTCATTTTTTCTTCCCTTTATTCCTCCATTCCTTCATTCATTTTTCTGTTTTTCCTGGAGGCAGCATAGTATCTTGTTGCACACCATGGCCTGTATTCCAAACCCCACCGCACTACTTGTGGGGTCTTGGGCAGGTCTCTTCATCTCTCAGCATCCTCATCTGTGAAATAACAATGTTAAAATAATTGAAAAGAGGCCATTAGACAGGAGTGGCTCTACTGCTTCAGGGCCTACGGAAGCAAACCGACACGTAAGCCATAATCGATGCTCTAGAATCCAAGAAAATTAAACTTAAGAACAACCAATCACAAGCAGCCAACTTGCCTTGCCCAAATAAGGCAACTGCTTAATCTGTAGCCAATCAAAAAATTCCCTTGCTTCGATACCACATCTTCTCTATAAAAGCCTCTTCCCCACTTTTGGTTTGCCGCTGCCCAGTTCGATTTGGTGTATACCCAAATAAACTCTTGAAAAAAAATATTTTTAGCGTGCCTCAGTTTACCTTTTAAGAGGAATACCAACAGTGCTACTTGCTACGGTTGCCCTCATGAGAGGAAATGAAGACTTAAGTGGAGAGCATCCAGGAGCAGAGCACCTGGTGCAGCTCAGGTAGGCATGTTTTCTTTCACCCCTCCCTTCACCTGACACATGTTTACTCAGGGTCTGCCCTGTCCTGCGCATGAGGGGCCCCAGGGTTACCGTCCTAATAGTCCCTACCCTTTTCACCAGGCTCACTGCCAGTTTTTCATATTGTGTATCCAGTGGGCAGAGGAGGCAGCCACCACCCACTGTGATCAGTGCAGCCAGTGCTGCCCACTTAACGAAAGAGCCCAGCACATAAACGATTGTCGGTGGGACTCCCCGGATGTGGTAGGAACTTCGGAAATATGTGATGTGGGTCATGGGAGACCGGGCTTCAGGTCCTGATTTTGTGCCTCTTGCATGGGGCCCTTCTGCTGTCTGGGCCTCAGTTTCCTAATGTGTATAATGACTTTAAAGGACCAAACACGCACTGCTAGTTAAGGGCCTAGGGCTTGACTGGCCTGGTCCTGGAAGCCCTCAGGCGGAAGGCTATGGCCTCTTCTGTTGGGTGGCCCTCTCACCGGCCCCTCCCTGTTCAACTTCTGTGATTGTACATCTATCTGTAGCTTATCATGCATCTTTACAAGTATCTTTTCCTTTGTTCCTTCCAGGGACCCTGGGAGGTGTTTTATTGTCCTCATTTTAGAGTTGCCTAAACCAAACCTCATAGGGATGGCATCACTTGCCCAAGGGACCGTAAGTGGTAGGTGGTAGAGCTGGGATTTGAACCCAGCTCTCCTTCCAGGGCCTGGGCCCTCTCAGCAGGACCACAAGGGCAGGCATCATTACCTTCCCTGCTGTCCTCCCAGCGCCCGGCACAGAGTAGGTGCTCATTAGATATTTGTTGAGAGTAAATCAGTAGAATCCCCAACTTGTTCCTTCTCCTTCCAAGGGGCCTGGTCTGGGGTCGTCCTGGTCTACGTGTGTGTGCATCGCCGTCCCACACCCAGCTTTGGGCTCCCCTGTCGCTGCCCTCCTCTGGCTCTTCTGCGGGGGGTCTGCGTGGTGGCCCCGCCTCCTGTGGCCTTATGGGCCCTGTGCCCGCGACGGCGGCCGGCGTGCTGCTCACCGAAGGGGACGAAGCTTCTGATGAATGCCTGCGTGACGAAATTAAGGAAGAAAAGAAGATACGGATGCAAAGTCTCTCCCCAGGACGTCTGGAGGTTGGGAGCTAAGGGTGAACGGGACAGAGGCCAACTTAGTGGGGAATATTGCTGGAGAAAAGGTCACTGTCACTTTCAGTGTTAACAGTCGCATCCCCCTAACATCTGATCAGGGCAAGGAGGTGGGCAACGCTTCTGCGGATGAGTTGGTGGAGCTCAGCACAACCCCAGAGCACATTAATTTTCTGGAAGACCTCAAAGGTTTTGTCAAGAGCCAGTAGAGCAGACAAAGCACTGAACACTTTAATTTTATGGCAGACTTTGGCCAGTGAACAAAACCTACTCTGGAGCCAGACATGTGCGTTTAAATGGTTTTCACTCTAACATGGAAAATAATTCCAATTTAAACTATTTCTGTTGTGCTCTGATTTACTCTTCATTTGTTTCTTCTTTACAAATCTAGTATTTCTAGATTTTTGTATAGTAATAAGGATAGACAGTAAAATTGGTGTATCTCCTCTTAAAAACAAAAACAAAAAGACAAAAAGGAACTAACATTGTTTGAATACCCACCATGTGCCAGGTGCCTTTAGATGTATTCCCTCATTTAAACCTCCCTTCAGCCTGTGAGGTTCCTTCCCCAATTTGCAAATGAGGAAACCGAGATTCTGAGAGTTCAAGCAACTCTCCGGAGGTCACACAGCAAGGTCTATGAGAGCCAGGATTTGCACCCAACCTCCAGAGCGTGTGAATCTCTTCTCAGTCTGTTTTCTAGGAGCTTGTGACTTGCAGGTGTAGCTCCTAAAAGAGGCCACCAGATGTGGACCAAATGAGCCATTTGAAGAGTTCAGCAACATTAAATATTTAGTGACAGGTTGATAACTATGGCGCACGGGGGGCTGAGAGGGGAAGTCCTGGCAGGAAATCGTCCAGGTGGATGTTGCACACACTTGGGCCCTGGGCCAGTTATGAGGGGCTTGGACTTGTGTCTTTCGGCGGCCTAGCACAGGAGGAGAAAACAGGAATGGGGAGATGACACGGAAGCCGCTCCCCATTAGCTGAAATGTGACAGCACTGGAGGCCATGCGACGCTCTCACTTAATTAGCAGGTGGCATTGCCAAAGCACACTTACCTACGCTGTGTTCTTAAGCATTTCAACATCAGCTGCTCTGGCTTCTCACCTGGGCTAGGCTTCCACCACCCCACCCTCTCTGAAAACAAAGGATGCAGAAGTAGACGTGAGCTCAAAGACCCTGGGGCTGTAGGGCTGCCTCTCAGAGCCCTGGTTTTGTGTTTTAATAGTAGTAACAACTGGAACAGTAATAAATTTAGGTATTCCATGAGAAAAAAAAAGTGTGAAAGGGCATTCACCAAAAAACAGTAGGTATCCCTAGGAGACAGGATTAGGGGTGATTTAAATTTTAATTCCCCCCTGGGTTTTAAATTTTACAATGGTCACTGTTACTTGTGTAATTTTCTTTAAGAAAACAGTGCCTCGGTTGGGTAATCATAACAACCTGCATTTCCATCAATGCTTTATACTTTCTGAGGTGCTTTAAAGCATGGGTGGCTCTCAACACTGGCTGCAGGTCTGAATCATCTAGAAAGAATTTCGAAATCCTGATGCTTGATCCCTGAGGTAGCAGTGCTGATTTAAATGATCAGAGATGGACCCTGAGCATCTATATTTTTAAATTTTAATATTTATTGTATTTTTTTTTCTATCACCATTTAGTCCCCTTATACCCCCTCCACCCGGCATCTATATTTTTAAATAAACTTTTAATTTCAGAATAGCTTTTAGATTTTCAGAAAAAAATTGCAAAGGCAATACAGAGAGCTCCCTTATACTTTGCACCCAGTTTCCCATGTTACTAACATCCTGTGTACATGACGTACTTCTCTGGGACAGAAGTCCCACTTGGGTCTCACAGGGTTGCTTTTAAGGTGTCCGTAGGGCTGCAGTCTTTTTGGAGACCCTCAGGGGAAATAGGTTTCTTTGCCTTTTGGACTTCTAGAGTCTGCCACACTCCTTGGCTCCCGGCTCCTTTGTCCATCTTCAAAACCAGCAGCCTAGCATCCCCCTCTGATCATTCTTTCCCAGTCACACTTCCTTGGACCACAGCTGGGAAAGCTTCTCCACTTTTAAGGATTCAGTACCCAACTGGATAATCCAGAATAGCCTCCCCATCTCAAGCTTTTTAACCTAATCACAGCTGCAAGATCCCTTTTGCCATGTCAGGTAACACAGTCACAGGTTCTGGGCTTAGCACGTGGACATCTTTGGAGGTCGTTATTCTACTTACCACAGGAGGAAAGAGAGGCATACCCTTTCTCATGATGAACTTTTAGTTATTGTCATTCCATTTTTATTTTTGTTGCTTTTCACCTGGAAGCTGTGGCATCCTTCCAAGCCCTCTTGGTCTGTGGCACTCACCTGTCCCTCCCAAATTGGAAATCACTGCCCTGAAAGAGACCTGTACAGGTTAGTCTGCCCTCTTCCCGTGTGTGGCGGGGACCTCCCACTATGCCTCCATTGGCACCTCTTCTGTAAACCAGGTGAGCTCATCGGACCTTCTTCTAACAGGCCTGCCCCTATATGCGGAAGAAGCTGGAAAATGGAATTCTGTTCCAGAACCTTCTAGGCAGAGCCCTCAGGTAGCTCAGCCTACTTTCACCTGCTGGTATACATCTATCTGATGGAATGGCACTAACACTTTTGGGGATTCATATTGTTTTTCAAAGCCAGCCTGATGTGAAGGAAGGAGCCTCTGTCTAGCTCCAAATTATTTCACATCTCTGAGCTTGTTTTCTCAGCTGTAAAATGGGGATCCTAGTACCAATTTGTTTTAACAGCTGCCTTAACCCAGTGCTGGGCACATTATAGGACTTGATCAATGATAACTGTTGGTGTTACAATTGCCCTGATGGTGACAATTTTCTGCCTGGTGCCTGCCTCAGTGAGTGCTGAGGGAAGTTCCCTCTGCCCCGAAGGAAGGAGCTGGAAAAGTGTGACATTTGTTTACTGCCAGTTGGTAAACTCGTAGCCATTCCTGCCCCCGCCCCACCAACTTCCCTGCTGAAGTCACACCCTGATTGGAGTGAGGTATCGACCCTTAATGTGGCCCAGGGTTAAATCCAGATTTGCCTAACTAAGCCAGCTGTAGTGGGCCCACACCCTTGACTGGGCTGGGGGTGGGTTTGGGGCCCAGTTCTGCCCCATGACACTTGAGGGAAGTGTGCTGGGGAGATGGTTTTGAGGGTGTTGTCATATCTGCGGGAGACCCACGGTTCTGCAGCTGTCGTCTTACCAGGAAGAAGCCTCCTGACAGAGCTCCCTGAGACTGCCACAGGGCGCAGGAGAGAAGCTCGTCCTAGATGGCGATGACGATGGGAAATTGACCCACCCTGCAGATCCCCACCCGTAGCTTAGACTTCCTTTTTTTTTTTTTCCTTTTGCCTTTTAAGATTAAAAAAAAAAATTTAATGGTAAAAAACACATTACTTGAGGTCTACCGTCTTAACAAAATTTTAAGTGTCTGGTACAGAATTGTGAATGCATAAAGAAAATGCGGTATATAACATACGGTGGGATTCCTTTTCAGAAGATAAAATTAAGGGTCTTATTGCTTAAGTCATTTTTCAATCACCAGGAAGCATTCCCATTGATAAAGTTTTCTAAAGCAGCAGAGCTTAAAGTACAACTATTTTTTTTTTATTAACATATGACTTTTGGGGAGGAGGGGAGATCAAATACATGTAACATAAAATCCACCAATTTAACCATTTTAAAAATTTATTTATTTATTTATTTTTAGACAGAGGGGAAGGGAGAGAGAAAGAGAGGAAGAGAAACATCAACGTGTGGTTGCCTCTCACACACCCCTTACCAGGGACCCAGCCCTCAACCCAGGCATGTACCCTGACTGGAAATTGAACCAGTGACCCTTTGGGTCACAGGCCAGCACTCAATCCACTGAACCACACCAGCCAGGACCACTTTAACCATTTTTAAGTGTGTGATTCAGTGGCATTAAGTACATTCAGCGGCCCTGGCCAGGTAGCTGCATTGGTTAGAGTGTCGTCCAGATGCACCCAGGTGCAGGTTCGATCCCCAGTCAGGGCACATACAAGAAGCAACCAATGAATGTGTAAATAAGTGGAACAACAAATCAGTGTTTCTTTCTCACCCTCTCTCTCTCTCAAATCAATAAATAAAAGTAAAAAAAAAAAACATTATGGGGGCTGTGATCTCCTTGAGGGACACCATCTTTGAGCCACAATAGCCCAGCAAAACCTGATCTGAGAGAGAAGCTCGAGAAGTGGTTGTGGAACTGAAAAGAATAAAGGAAGTCATCTCTTGACTTTTATATTCTCCAATTTAATAGCAAGGGTAACTTGCTGTGACATCACCAGTGACACGGCTGGGTTTCCTTAGAACATTTTCCCCCTGAGGCTGCCCATGTGCGTACAAGGCTGAGGGGGCATTTCTCCCTCGTCTCTACTCTGTGCTGTTTAAATGCCCAAAATACTATTTTCATCTGGTCACTGAAACAAAAAAAGTTCAAATACTTAGCTGTAGTGCACTGCTCTGTTTCCCTGGGACGGCATCAACTGGGCCTGCTGGCAGGTGTCACCTTTTTGTTAATTAGGAAGAAGGAGCAGACGGGCGGGCCCGGTGAAACAGTAAGGCGCGTTGGCATGGCGGCTCTTCACACCCAGAGGAGTTGGCTCAACAAAGCCCATTTGGCACATTTAATCCTGCTGAAAACCTGGCAGTTAAAGAGATGACATCATCGGAATCAATTATCTCCACAATTGCCAGTACTGGGAAGAAATAACTCAAGAAATTGATTCACAATAACCGCACCATTCATTGAGGGCTGCCTGCCCGCCAGTGTGCCAGTGGCTGATTTACGAGAACCCACTGAAACCTCACCGCAGCCCTGAGAGAGGTCACCGTTATTACCGTCCTGTTCTTACAGATGAGACAACTGAGGCTCAGAGAGGGGAAGCGTGGTAGGCTGATTAATGACCCCCAAAGAGATCAGGTCCTAGTCGTCGCAACCTCTTGATGTGACCTTATTTGGAAAAGGGGTCTTTGTAGGTGTGATTAAGCAAAGGACCTTGAGATGGAGAGTTTATCCTGTATTGCTCGAGGCAGCTTCTAAATGCCACAGTGCCATCGCAAGTGTCCTTATAAGACAGATAGAGAGGGAGACTTCACACACAGAGGTAAAGGCGATGTGAAGACAGAGGCAGAGACTGGAGTGATGCAGCCACAAGCCAAGAACACCCGCAGCCACCAGAAGCCAGAGGAAGCAGGGGCAGGTTTTCCTCTGGAGACTTTCAAGGGAGTGCAGTGCAGCAGACAATTTGATTTTGCTCCAGCAAAACAGATTTGGACTTCTGGCTTCCAGAGCTGTGAGAGAATAAACTTTAGCTGTTTTAATCCATTAAGTCTGCAGTCCTTGTTATGGCAGCCTCATACAAGAAGTGACTTGCCCACCGCCCCACAGCTGGAGAGTGGAGGCATGGGGCTTTAAAGTAGTCAGGGCTCAGTAAATGTTACCTGCTACTACATTATTACTATGTTGCATATGGGGAAGCTGAGTAATAGGATGAAATGTTAAAAGGACCGTGAACCTGGCCTACTTTGTTCATTCCAACCGACGCTGCTGGAGAGAGACAAGGCTGAGTAACCAGGATGTAATGATTCAGTTTGGGAACAAGCTATTAACAGTGGGTAGAGCTGGTTCAGGAAAATGATGCAACTTTGTAGGGTAAACACCTCATCCCCACTGAGTCAATTCCAACCAGTACAATTAAACTGTACTGGCCAAGCTGGTCCTGCAAATTTGATAGGGGTTTACAACTGATGGAGCAAGTATGATGGCCCAGCCATCCCAAAAGATGAAGTGGCTTCTCTGTGTCTGGCAGTATTTCCCCCACAAGAATCTATTTATTGTCTAATGACTCTAATCCTTTGTCCTCTTTGGTCTAGAGTAAACAATAAATACTGGTGGAATGTGAATGTCTGCCCCACTACAGTGAGCTATAAAGGTAGGAGCTGACGGCGCAGAGCTAAAGCCAGCTTACCAGAGCCTCGAGTTTTCCCTCCGCTTGTTCTCCCCTTCTCTTCCCTTTCCTTCTTGAACAACTGAAACATTCAATCCAAAACCCATTAGGTGGGTCCCGGCAAGGTTAGCATCAGCAATGAAGGGGGGTACACGGTGGTTCGATGAGGAGTGTCATAGCCCAATAGGACAAGAAGAGTGTGGTGAGGGTGACCTAGATTGAGTGGCCAGAGCTCATGTGAGTGAGGAAGGGACCCTCTTAGGAAGGCAGCCCAGTGTAGGGGGTCAGAGCCTGAGTGGTCTATAAAGGGCATCCTCATTGGGGAGAAAGCAGCATCAATAAAAAAAAATCATTACATATTGAGAATTAGTCAAATAAGTGGACAGATTAAAATCAATGAGAGTACCAGGTTTCTCACTGTCAGAGAAGGGAGTTATTACAAGGGAAAGGGAAAAACTAGAATCAACCCTGTGACTTAGATTGAAATTGGATCTATTAGAGTGAACTCATGGTTTTCAATATAGATAGATGACTACAGAAACAAATGCTATATAGAGATATAGATATAAATGTGAGTCTGTATGCGCACACATGTGTGTGTGACTCTGTCCACTGAGAGGATCTGGGGGCAGTGACACCCAGTAACAATAAGCACATGTAAATCTTGGTTTCTAAATCTCATTCTCCACTAAAAGGAACCTGGGCTCTTTGGAGAGATGGCTGATTTCAGGACGAGGGCAGGGAATGTACAAGATGAGCCTGGAATATCTTCTGCCAGAAAGTAAGGAAGTGTTTTAACACGGATGGCGACATTGTCAAAAGGACACAGGAGCCAACTTGAAAGGGCTATCACAGGCCAAATCTAGGATAAGTTGTCTCCCACCCCCCAAATAATAACAATAATGGAGTGTAACCCACGTAATCGAGAGTCTGTGCTGATGGAAAAAATGAAAATTTTGATGAGAGGTAGGACATTACCTATTCTCAAAGTAACTCCTTATGAAATATTTCTTAATTTCCAGGAGGAAAAGACAGATTCACTGTGGAGAAACCTGGAAGACAGTGTCTTATTTTAGTGGTCAAAGTTAACATCATTAATAATGGGACAAATTGAAGTCGTGTATCATCTGTTATAATGCAATGAGGACAGAGCATCACTTCTGAGATATTTCATAACGCAAAGAATCCAGTCTTCATCTAATCTAAGAGGCATGACCTGAATGCATGACCTGATCCAGAGGAAACATCAGGCAAACCTAAGTGGAGGAACGGTCTCCAAAGTAACCACCCTTTCAAAAGTGTGCAGGTCATGAGCGTTGAAGACCAAGGAATGTTCCAGACTGAGGGGGACTCAAGACACAGGACGACTATATGCAACATGAGATCTTGAACTGAACCCTTTTGCTGCAAAGAACATTATTTGGCCAGATGGTGAAACTTGATGAGGTCTAAGTATTACATGGTGCAAATGTATCTGTGTTAATTTCCTGCATTGATGGTTGCATTGTATTCTGTAGGGGACCATCCTCATTTGGAGGAAATACACCTAAAAGTACTGGGGCATGGCGTCAGCAACTTATGCTCAAATGGTTCAGAAATAAAGTTATTTGAATTGTCCTCATAATTTCTCTGTAAATTTGAGATTGTGTCAAAAGAAAAGGAAGTAAATGTTTTTTTGTGGCTCACCTGGTGTTTTTTAAAATTGTGAATTAGTTGCCAACATCTAAAAATCAGGAGATTTCACCCTGAAATCTAGGATTCTTACATCTCTTGAGAAATCTGAAATGCTCAAACCTCTGGGCAATGAGTGGCCAGGCGAACAGCCGCAGTGCCCATAGATGGGCCATGTGATCCCCAGTACTTCGCAGTCTTGCCCCTCCTCACTGTATAACACCCAGCTCACAGCGACCATTGATGCCACCGGCCTGGCCCCTGGTACCTGCTCAATCCCTATCATAAACTATGAGAGAGCAAGACCCAGAACAATGACCTATTTCAGCATATGAAACTGCTCTATGGCAAGAGAATTCTTCTAGACTTGAATTTCTTGTATCAACCATGCAAGTTGAGAAATCAGGGTGTCTGATGCTGGAGGTCCTAATGTGGGTTGTGATCTCTGTGGAATTGATGGAGGTGTCTAAAAGGTGGGTGGAGTTTTGGCACTAGTCAGGGTGCTGGACAGGCAGGTGATGCTTCAAGGAGATGCTATCTTAGGATGCCTGAGGTGGAGAGGTTGGGTGTGGTGGGAACAAACCAAAGCTGATGACTTGGGTGCCTATCAGTGGGAGATCTGCCTGATGGGACATGTCAGGGTTTGGGTTATGAGCAAGAAGAGATGATAGCTTTGTCTCCTCAGACCCTCTCACCCCCTGACTGTACTCGGGTCATGCCCTTGGTTTGGAGTAACGTCTTCTCTTGTGTGTACCCTGAAAGATAACATGAAAAATGTTTAATAAGGACTGGCCATTATTTTTCTGGCACTAGCAATTTCTCATTGCCCTTAGGATAAAATCCAAACTCTACACTACCCCCTACCTAATCCAACATACTCCAGCCCCTGCTCAATTCTCTGAGTTCAAGTCCTATCACTGCACTCCCTCCCCTCGTCTGTCTGGTTGCTTGCACACACCAAGCTCTGTTTAACCTTAAGGTTTTTGCACAGGCTCCAGCCACTAGCTTCTTCAGGTCTCAGCTTAAATATAGTCCAGTCTTCAAAGGTCCTTTCTGCACCTAAGCTCCTACATCCTAACCCAGCCATGCCCTGAGGCATCCACTGTCACTTCCTTGTTTTATCTTCCTCATATATACTTATGAATATCTGAAATTGTCTTTATTATTTATTTGTGTATCGTGTCTCCCCACTGGAATGTTGGCTCTGTGAGAGCAGGGATTCTGCTGTACTGTCATCACCTTTTTTTTCTTTTTTAGATTTTATTTATTTATTTTTAGAGAGAGGGGAACAGAGGGAGAAAGGGAGGGGGAGAAACATCAATGTGTGGCTGCCTCTCATATGCCCCTAACTGGGGACCTGGCCGGCAACACAGGCATGTCCCCTGACTTGGAATCGAACCAGTGACCCCTTGGTTCACTGGCCGGTGCTCCATCCACTGATCCACACCAACTGGGGCCATCACTTTATGGTCAAAGCCCACCCAGTCCAGTGGATGGCACATAGCGGGGGCACAATGAACGCTTATTCTGCAATGAATGAGAGGCCCTCAACAACTGTGTGCTAGATTTTTGGAGAAGGTGGGCACTGGGTTTTAGGACACAAGCATCTGGGTGGGATGTGGCCGAGGTGAATTGCGCTCCAAGTACCCTGGGAGGTTGGGGTGAAGTTGGGTTTGGGGAAGCATGCACCGTGCCAGGTGGCGGTTGGGTTGAGTTGGATTGTAAACTGGCCTGTCGGGATCAGACTGAAGTCAAGATTTCAGGCAACAGGAGTCCTAGTTAGGCATGGTTGAGCTGGCTTATGACTTGAGCAGTGTGCGATCCTCGACGGAGAAGAATCAAGTTTCCCCGCTGGTTGTAGCTAAAAAGAACTGTGACCTGATTCACTGTCCAGCAGGTCACTTGGGGCTGTTCGGGGTAACAGGCGTCCTGCGGGGCGATGGCTGGGACCCGGGCTGGTGTGTGGGCTGTGAGTTACGACCTGGGCAGCTCCGCGCCCCAACCAGGCGAGGACCCAGCCCAAGCCAGCCAGCCCGGGCTGGGGAGACCACGCCGGGGGCGGCAGGAAACACACCTGGGAGCGGCTCACCTGGGCGCAGCTGGAACCACCAGTTCGCGCGCTTCCCCGCCTGTCCTGACCAGTCCCGCCCCCCGACCAATGGAGGTGCGGCGATTCGCGGCGGCGGGCACGGATTGGACAGATGGGCACGGCGGCTGGCGAGGATTGGGCAAGAGCGGGCTGGGGCGGGCGGTGCAGCGGGCCCCTTAGTCGGTCGGCCGGCGGGCGGCGCTGAGCGCTCGGCTACGCGGGCGCCGCGCGAGCGGAAGTGGCGACGCTGGCGTCCCCGGAGTCTGCGGCGGGCAGCAGTGACGGCCGCGCCAGTGACGGCCCCAGCGCTGACGGCGGCGGCCGGGGGGGCGGCGTGGACGCCCGCGGCGCCGGCTGGGGCATCACCGCGGGCCTCGACCCCGAAATGGCGCTGCTGGCGGAGCACCTGCTGAAGCCGCTGCCCGCGGACAAGCAGATCGAGACCGGGCCCTTCCTCGAGGCGGTGTCCCACCTGCCGCCCTTCTTCGGTGAGCCGGGGTGAAGGGGGGAGCCGGCCGCAGCCCTGCCCCGAGCGCGGCCAGACGCACCCACACCCTCCTGTTCCCTAGTGTCCCCGAATCATCCCTGCCCTGAACTTCTCAAATCCTATTTCCCCTGCACCCAAGACCCTTCTTTTTCCCTCCAAGCACCCAAAGTTCTCCCTATTCCGGACTGCCCACGAATCCTCCCTCCTCAACTGGTCACATCCTCCGACTCTTCCCAGACACCACCAACCCTCTCCGCCCCCCATACCTCACATGCCACCGTATCCATCGGGGGGACTCCCAACCTTCCGCTCCCCGCGGCTCCCCGTTCTCCGGTCCTCCATCCCCCGGAACGCATCCCACTGCATCTCCCTCAGATCCTTTATATCCCTCACTTCATCATTCCCTTCCCTTTTAGGATGGCTCTCAACTCCCTCCCTTTAAAATGAACCCTCCCATTCATAACGCTCTCTTTTCCTTAAATTCTCCCAGCCTCTCCCGCATGGGACCTGTGGACTCTTCTTCCCTCAGAATGCCCCCCATTCCACACCAAAGACACTCCCTACTCCCGCCCCCACACACACATCCAGGGCAGGAAGCCTGGCAGGATGAGGAGGGAGTTTTGAAAATGAGTCACAAAACTCTAGGACCTCTTTCTAGGGGGAACTCCCTAAAATTTTTCCTCTATTTAGAACAGAGGTCAGGATTGGGGGTGGGGGCTGCTTTGCGGGGTGATGTCAGACACAGGGTGCTTGGCATGGGCTGTAAAAGAAGGCCCCTCCCCCATATGTCATGTCCAGGAAGGCCTTAGGAGCCCTGAGAAGGCGTCCCTAAGCCAGTTTCAGACCCTCCTTCCTCCCCTCCCTCAGCCCAGCCCAGGCCCTGGATGGAAAATGGGAAATAGAAGACAATGCCATCTGCCCCTGCCCTTTGCCTTGTGGATCCTGGGTACAGGATGCAACCTGAGCTTCTGCTCTCTTCTCTTCCATATGGGTTTGCCCTGTGCCCTGCCCTGTGGGTTCACGGGGTGGCCTTGCAGGATGATACCAGTCCCCAGGGCAGAGTCCAGCTGAAACCTACAAATGGATAGAACCTTAACACTGACTCGGACTGAAGGCATTTGGCCCCAAGGGCAGCCACTCAGTTTATCCCTAGTGGGTGATCAGGGTTTATTGTGAGTGGTCGTTCCTGCAGTGCCCAGTGCCGTGAGCTCTGGGGTGGTTTTGGTTACCTGGAGTCCCGTCCTGCACCTCCTGGGCCTCAGCACCCCCATCTGTGAAATGGGGATGCGGATCTCCAGGGCCAGCTGCAAGGAGTAAATGAAGTGGGGTGTGGCTAAAGGTGTGCGGCCTTAGTGCCAAATAGATCTTCACTGGGGCTGGCGGGGGGTGTTATTATTTAAGTTCCTGGATCGAGTTTTGGTTCCTTCATACAGTAGATGATTAATCAATGTCTGAACGAGTACCGTCGCCTGGTTTCTGTGATTTTCAGACCTGCGTAAGCACCTAAGAACAGGATCTTGTTCGTTTTTGTTCACTGCTGCGTCCCCAGTTCCAAAACAGTGCCTGGCACATAGTAGATGCTCAGTTGGTACTTGTTAAATTTCGAAACATTCTTACTGTCGGTATCACAGCGTTGCAATAACATTGGACCTCCATGCAGGGGTTTGGGAGCTGACTGGCTTTAGCGTTAAGGAGTTGTTCATTTTTGTGTCAGCAACCCCCACCCCTACCTTTGGTTCTATGAACTTTTGCAGGACAGCCAGCTTGCCCTGGACAAGGATCCAGAATCTGTTTAAGCTAGTGGTTCTCAACTGAAGGCAGGGGGTAAGGGTGCAATGAGATGCTATTGGCATTTAGTGGGTAGAGTCCAGGGATGGTGTGAAACACCCTACAATGCACAGTCCCACCACAGAGAACCGATGCAACCCCAAATGTCAGCAGTGCCGAGGTGGATAGTTCTTGAATTAATTAAGCTCTGTGACCTTTTCCTCCCTTACTTTCCGCAAGGTTACCCATCAGGTAAGCATTGAGGAGGGTACCTTCGTTTGATGCGATTATCTGGCTGGTTTTAGAGGAGAGGGGATGTTGGCAGCTGGAGCCAGCAGTGATCTGGTGCCAGGGCTGAAGAGCATCCCCTCCTCCCTTTCCCTGATCTCAAAGGACCCTTGTCTTTGCTGCAAGTCACGTGCTGTGCGCCGTCACATCTGTTGATAGAAGTACCATTTATACAGAAGCCCCAGTGGGTTGGCCACCAGAGGATAATTCTTAGCACTCTAAAAAAAAATGCGATAATCCATTTTGAACCATTATGTTCTTCTGGGGGGAGAGTTTCTCCTGAGAGTTTAAATTTTAAGAGGGTGAGAGCATCTCTGGGACTCGGGGGTCAGGTGAGATCCGCTGTCAGCTCTAACACAGGGGCTTTGTCTAGATCTTAGGAGTGTCTGGTCACCTGGATGATCTGGGTGGTGAGTGTGTCTCTGGAATGCAGGAGCTCTGGGGTAATGGACACAAGAAACCTGAAAGACATTGAAGCAACAGTTCCCTCCCAGTCACCGTTTCTGTACTGTGGCACTTGCTGACATTTGGGGCTGAGTCATTCTTTGTGGTGGGGCTGTCCCGTGCTTTGTAAGATGTATAGCTGCATCCCTGGTCTCTATCTATTAGATGCCAGTAGTACCTCTTCTCCCCAACCTGTGACAACCAAAAATACTGAAAGGAGACAAAAATCACCCCTGGAGAATCACCACTCTCGGTATAAATAGGGCAATGGGCTGAAAGTTGTGTTTTTAAAAAGTATTTAATTTTGCTTGGCAGATCTGTTTCTCAAAGGAAAATTGGGCAAGAAGAAATGACAAATAGAAATCTCCCTGTCGTTTATTGAGCACTTACTATGTACTGAGTGTTCTAGGTAGAGCAGTTCACTTAACCCTCTCACAGCCTTTTGGGGTAGGGCTTTTTTTTTCTTTAAAGATTTTATTTATTTATTTTTCAAGAAAGGGAAAGAGAAAGGGAGGGAGAAAGAGAGAGAAACATCAATCGATTCCTTTCGCATGCACCCCAGCTGGGGTCCGAACCCACAATCCAGGCATGTCCCCGATCGGCAATCAAACCAGCAACTTTTTGGTTTGCAGGGTGGCACCCAACCAACTGAGCCACACAGGTCAGGGTGGGATAGGGCCTTTTAAGGAGAAAATCTCTGCTGACATTTTGGAGCATTCTCTTTCCAGACTCATTTTTATCAATCCTCAAGGGAGAGTGTATAAGCTGCTTTTTCCACCTAACAATTTAGCATGATCTTCTTTCCCTGTCAATCATCTCTTTCCAGAGCTGCTTAGAATTCCATTCTGTGAATGTGGCCTTAATGCTTCTAACCAGTCCTGTGCTGTTGGACATTCACACTGCTTCCTTTTTTTTTTTTCTCTTTAGTAAATAACACTGCAGTGAACATCCTTGTATTTATTTCTTTGCATACTTCTTTTGTTATTTCTGATTTCTAGAAGTGAAATCGCTAGAGCAGCCACACTTCTTAAAACTTCATTGGGTGTGGTTTGTGATGGAGTTGGTTGGGCTGCATCAATACTGGATCTTTGGGCGCAGGTCAGATGTGACTTAGAGCACCCACATCTTGGGCTCGCCCTTCCTATGGAATCTCCAGGCTGAATTGCTCAAGCTGTGCAGGTTTCACTGTGTCCACTTAGAGGTCAGCTCTCTGTCATCTTCTTTCTCCACCTTGACCCTGTAATCGGACCTCATCTCTGGCCGATCAGCTTGCAACTGACTTCTGTGAGGCCTACCCTCTCATCTTTGAGGTCAGTTTTCCAGCTGTTCTAGAGCATGAACTGGAGGGCAGAGGGAGAGGGAGAGACTTAGATGTCATTTCATCTCATCACTCCCTGCCTAGACGCCTTGGTGGCTCCCTATTACTCCACCTTAAAATATGTGTTGCAGCCTTTCCGATGCCCCACCAATGGTACCAGGCCATCGCTCGCATCTGGAGCCTTGCCTGTGTCAGGCTGTCTGCCTGGCGCACCAGGTCTCTCCAGCCCACTGCCTCTCTTTCGCCTGGCTGGGTTCCCCCACCCTTCAGGAATCAGCTTAGCAGTCACCTTGCCCAGAAAGTCTCCCCTCACTCCCCTGGAACCTGTCGCATTCTGGGGCTTGGAGTTATTTCAGTGCCGGTTTGCCAAGTGAATGCTGTTGGTTCTGTTCCCATTTTTTCTGAGTTCTTTCTGAAAGTGTTCTGCTTTTCTCTTTCTTTTTAAATTACAATGCATGACCAAATTACAATACATAATTCATAGCCTGTACCTATAGCAGACATTATGAATCAATCATGATACTGTTTTCCCCTTTGAGTGTAGACACAGCCTCAGTGTCTTCACGCAACCCCTCTGGGTCACTAGAGTTGCGTGAGATGACATCTGTTTCCCCTCGCTGTTTAGTGAGAAAACAAAGATGCAGGAGCTGAAGGTGATGTTTTTCACCTCTCAGTTCCTGGGATCGGAATTCCAGGGGCCTCTTAGCTTAATTATATAGATATCCATTGAATTGGGCCTTACAGGTATCTGGCACACAAATAGTCCTAGAATAACCCCCCAAAGAGTGGCTTTCCGTCACTTTGGTTCAGTGCTTGCCCTGTTTTTTTTTTTGAGGGGAGTGGCCCGCAGCAGCCCAGAAGCACAGAATTATCTTCCTCTTTTACAGCCAAGAGCCCAAAGGTTAGATGACTTGCCCAGGGTCACAGAGCCAGTGCGTGACCATAGAGCCAGACTAGAACTCAGGCCTCCGGACTCCTTAGGAGCGCTTATGCCCCCGTGCCTGCCTGCTGCCCTGACTCCTATGGAAGAGGAGACCCCTAGTGGGGCCAGCCGGCTCGGTGGCTGAGGACTTGTGCTGGCGCCACAGAAACTTGTGCAACACGCTGGGGCCCAGACCAGATGTGCAGGTTTCCTCTGAGGCATGTGCTTCATAATTGGCCTGCCGAGCTCGGCCCGTAAGTCCTGCTTAGTCGACTGCGAGTCTGAATAAGGAGGGAGCGGAAGTCATCAGTGGGTGGGCCCCGAACAGGTCAGTTTTTCCTCTGATTGGGACATCGCATTAACCAGCTGGGAGCCAGCCCCAGCAGCGCCCTGTGGTCTCTGAGTAAGAAGCTCCCCTTCCTCAAGAGAAATCGCTTTCCCCATTGCAACAAGCGCCTTCCAGGGCGTGGGACCACCAAATACATCTGTGCAGCGGTTTTGTTTTTAAGTGTATACAAATATTTGCTTATTTTTTTTTATTTTGTATAGAACATCCTAAGAAAGAGAAACAAGAAACTGTATTAACCCTCTTTCCATAGCAGGTCAGGTATCATTTTAGTTGGGTGTTTGTTGAGAGCCGGAGTCCGTAGGAATGGGACATAGACCATGTGCCTGGGAGGGACACTTCTAGGGGGAAGAAACAGTGTCCTGTGGGGTGAAGAAGCCAAATGCACAGTTTCTGCACTGGATTCTGCAAACTGGATTGCAGACTCCTGGCACCAGTTGGAGGTGTATTTGCAAGTAGCGAGTGGGGATTCATTAGCCTCTAGGACCACCTGCTGTGTACCTGACGCCACATCGGTGCCCACATGGGTGCGTCAGGCTCCCGAGCTTATCTTGCCTGAGCAAGATCTGAGGGACAGCTGGAGAGAGGGCTGCTACGGGTCCCCGTCATGTTAGCCTGTCCAGCTGTGCAACAGCTCAGGAGTCCTCTGTTTTGACGTCCCAGTGGGGAGAAGTCACTTTGAACCTGGGTCTGTTGTCCTCTGTAGTCCATGCTCGGAACACCACAGATGATGGAGAAAAACACGGGCATTGGCACGAAGCTGAGCCAGCCTGAGCTGGAGTCCTGGCTCTGTGGTGCCCAAGCTGTGTGTCCCCGCGCGAGTTCTGCCCTTCTCTGAGCCTTCCGTAAGCCGGGGAAGCTGGGCCTCCCAGGAGGGCTGGCGGAGGAGATCTAATGGCCTCAGGTGCTTAGACACTTTCCCTCCTGCCCCACAGCCCTTGGGAAGGAAGGATCTTCCAAGAAGTTGCCTCTGGGGGTTAATGACCAACAGCCAGCGCAGCTGCCTGGCTGCTGAAGCCTGAGGCTGCTCCAGTGCCCTGACTTATAATATGCAAAGGAACAGTGCAAGAGTACAGACCAGTGGCGCCTGCCTGCGCTGTCTGCTGATGGTGGGGATTAGGTCCTCTTGATCCTGTGCTGAGCAAAGTCTGGGCCTGAGGTCAGGGGCTGAGGTTTGGCCCCTCTACTCCTGCAGGGAGTAGATGGAGAAGCAGGAGGGGAAAGAACCAAGCGCCCACTCTGTCACTTACTAGCTCCTCTAGCCCCTTGCCTGCCTCCGTTCCTCATCCACGTGGTGTCCACTGCAGCGGGCTGCTTGGGGGCCCAGTGCCCCTGTGTGAATCCCTTAGAGGCAGAAATCAGGCCCTGTCAGGGCGCAGCGGTGCGTCGGGCAGAACATAGGTGCCCAGCCAGTGTTAAACTGAAAGGGAATGGAAAGAATGTGTGACGAAGGGCTTCGTGAAATATGCACGACCCCTGTCATAGTCTGCGCAGTCTCTTGTTTTGAGTGGTTCCCACATGTCAAGCATCAAGCCAGCTGATACCACATTTCTAATCTTTATAAAGATCTTATGAATTAGAAGGAATTGCCATCATTCTATAGAAGAAGAAACTGAGGTTCAGAGTGGTGAAGGGATTTGACCAGGTGACGCAGCTAGACAATGACCTGAAACCAGGGAGGCCAGCACACTCAAAAGATGTTGGAAGTCTTCTTCCAGGACAGGAGAGAGGGAGGGGAGATGATGGGAGGTGTCCATATGGCGTGATGCGCTTTTTTCAAGGAGCTTATTAGAATGGAAATGCTGGGCTCCAGCCTTGGATTTCAGTGTTTCAGTTTAAAAATGGCCTGGGTGAAAAGAAAAAAAAAGGAAAAAAATTGACCTGGGTGGATGTTAACTCCTTTTGTTACATTCTTCCAGTGTTACTTGTATCCGGGTTTTGTTTTGGTGTTTTTTTTTTAGTGTCAACTGTATCCAACCTTTTAAAAGTCATTACAGCGGATCAGTCCTCTCCAGGGTCCTATAAAAACCTGCTTTCTACCCCTGCGGTTACGCAGCCAACTCATGCTTCCTCGTGTTGAGAAATAATTCAGTCTCCGGCCATACCGCCCTGAACGCGCGCAATCTCGTCTGATCTCGGAAGCTAAGGAGGGTTGGGTCTGGTTAGTACTTGGATGGGAGAAATAATTCATTATCTGCATTGCTGTTTTCCCAAGTTTCTTGTTCAACTCCCTTCTGAGATCTCTTTTTTTAACAGCCTGGAATACATTTGAAGTCGTTATTTTATGACTGGAGGATTCCTGCTAATTTTACTCATATAAGTCAATCGGTCAATACCACTTTCTCTCCCTACCTCTCTTCCTTCCCTACCTCTCTTTTTCCTTTGATTTCTTAATCACTGGATCATTCTTTTGTAAATTTTGTCTCTCAAGAAGAGATTCGCTTATTGAAAAAGATGAAAATGATGATATGATAACAATGATAAGCATAAAGAATACCTTCTTTTTTACTGAGCATTGACTAGGTACCAGAAACTGCTTAGCCCTTTAATTATACAACCTCACTTAATCCTCACAACAACCCTGTGGGCAGGGACCCGTTTTTAGCCTCTTTTTACAAATGAGGAAACGGGGGCTCAGAGAGGCTAGTTTCTCCCACGCCAGGGCAAATGAGAGAAATCATTGTCCCACTGCATTCCCCTTTCCGGGCTGCTTTTGGACGAAGAGAATTGGCGTGTCCTAGGGGCAATTTTTAAAAGCAACACTTTGGATTGCTTTGTGAACAGTCTTTCCCCTTTAGATGGGAGAGAACTTGGAGGAGGAATTAGTTTTAGGAAGGTGGGCGTTCTCAGGGCTCTTATCCTTCAAAATGGGCCTTTCTGCGAGCTGAGCCGCGGTGCACGTGCCCCGGCGCACGCCCCCACACGCCGCGGATTAATAAATGATTCATCCCTGTCAGCCGTAATTTGAGCGCCTCCCATTATGAACCGTGTAACCCAGGACTGTAAAGATAATCTGCCCCCATGTGTTTAATAATGGAACCTTTATTACCCAGTTATTTGGGGGGGAAAATTGAATTTGAAATGGAACCTCCCCAAACCAGGCTCCTAGCGGGTGACACGGGCAGCCTGGCCTTCCCTTTTGAAATAAGTATTTAGGGTCCGGTTAGGTGTCCCCATCCTGAGTCACACAGGCTGAAGGTATAGCCGTGCTTCGTGAAAACAGACTGCTTTTTGTTCTAGAATGAAAAATATCCCTGAGATGAAATGAGAGGGTGGCTGATTTGGCTATCTAGTTAGCTGCCCAATGTCGGGAACACCGCCTCTCGTGAGAGGTGGTTGCCTAAAGAGGCAGGTGTTGGGGGGCGGCTCACGTGGAATTTTCACGTGCTGCGGTTGAGCTCTGAGCATAACCTGCCAGTGCTTTCCAACCACGTCGAAGCCCGACGAAGCGGAAGTGAGTGACTCTGTGTGGCATGTGGTGACTGGTGGCATGGGGGAATTCTGTTCTCTGGGCAACCTCACCAGTCTGAACTATGGCAGAGATCCAGGCAGGAAGCCCTAGGTGTCCCTTGTCCAGCCAGAATTGTCACAGAGGCCGTGCACAAAATGCTTGCTTGGCACCTGCCTCCTCTTATTTTGCAGGTGACACTGACACAGCTGGCCGTCTGTTTTCCAAGTATGTAGGAGAAACAAAACAGGAGGAAGTGACCATCAACTGTTGAGAAGTTTTTAAGAAAATTACATAAAGCTTTACTAAAAACCCGGAAACATGTCATGTAAAGCCATTTAGTGAAGGGTTGGGGGGGTCTGTGACATCACTGGGTCACACCTTTATCATAATTCATATTTTCGATGATGGCCCTGTTTAGAAAAGCACAAATGGCTTGCTGTACGAAAGCAGGGACATTTTTGTTCCATTTTGATGAGTTCTCTCCAGGATGGTTGTACTAGAGAAGGTTGGTGCATTCATAAAATTTGGTAGATGGAAAATATGTCTTAATTTTATTTTCTCTCTAGTATCGAGATTAAGTGTCTTCATTTCTTCTGTGAATTGCCCGTTCTTCTAGAAGGTTGTTTCTTTCTTAGTGGTTTTCGAGCTCTTTACATATCGGTTTGTTGTTTGGCTTTGACTGGGGATGGGACTTCCCCATATAGAAGATTTCTGGGTTTTGTAAGCAGGTTTATTGATCTTTTTCTTAAGCCTTTTGGGTTGAGTAACATGTTTGGAAAAACCTTCCATGCTAAACAGCAGGGGCTACCTGAGCGTGTCCCAGACAAGCAAGGCCGAGCCGCATTTAGAACCGTGCCTGTTAGAGTGAGTTCTCCAAAGATGGTAGAGTCTGGAATTGTATCTGATTTACCTTTTGTTTTCTGTTGTTACTTTGTTTGTTTTTGAGACATCTTCCTGGAGATAAGACGAGGAGCTAGAAAACCATTCAAGTCCAAGCCCCCTGCTTCCCTCCCGGCATGTTCTGGGCGACATTTTAAAGAGCCTGTTTTGCTGACAATAAAAAAACAGGTTTGGGAAACTGTAAAACTGGTAAAACAAGAACGGTAATGTGGGGCAGGGCTGCGCTCTGTGGGAAAGGGAAGGCTTTACAGTCGGCTGGAAACGTGTCGTGCTCGTCGCGCTCTCCTCGGAGCAGGGGCCGGCTTGAGTTTAAGCTATTGGAAAGGCTGCCGTGTGCTTGGAGATTAAAATCATCCTCTGGTTTTCCTCATTTTTATTGAATTCATGCAAACAGATGGAAACATTCTAGAAAGACAGGCGAGGGACCAGTGGAACCAGACCTGGCTCTGTCTGGGTGCCTGACTCTTGCTGTGTGGCCCTGGGCAAGTCACTCAGCTTTCCTGGGGCTGGTGGCCTTGGACTGCACCAAAGACAAACGTAAGACCAGAACCTTTCGCGGGTCATGTCGAAACAGGCATCAGCCCAACTGCACCTTCTGTTTGCACAGCCCATGTGGGCTGTGGGAAGTGAGGGGCGTGAGCCCAGCACGGTTAAGTCCCTTGTCCAGAGTCACATCAGGGTTGAGATCCGAACCCAGGCCGGCTCACTCTAGAGCACCACGCTGCTTCTCCCCTAAGCACAAGTGGCCCGTTAACAGATGCCCCTGAACTGACTTCAGTGTGCATGTTTATGTGTACAGAGAGGTGCCTTTCCTGCCAGCAACTTCCTCTGGGTACAGCAGAGAGGTGAATTCCAGGGTCCTTCTCCCCTGCTTTACCCCTCTCTGCTTCTGCTCCACTCTCAACTCCAGAAGTACGCTTTAGTCCCCACTTTCCTGCCCCACAGTTGAGCAGAGGCCCTGTCCCTGTACGGTGACCACGGCACATAATAACAGCTGCTGTCAGGCCAGCTCCTGCTGACCATGGTGGCCTCGTGACCCATGTGGCACACTGTTGGGAAAGCAAAAAACAAAAAGCCTTTCTCCCTGCCACCAGGGCAGAGCCACTCAGAACTACAGAAGAGCTGTTTTCAGAGCCAAGAAAGCCAAGTAACATTTCTCTGCATCTCAAAAATGCATGTTGAGTGACCTGAGTTGCTGGGAAAAGCTAAGAACCCAGCCGTGCACGGCCGATGGTGGGCTGTTCCCAAGCCCTGGCTCTGCGCCTTCTCCACTGGGAGGCCGCGCTTGAAAATCGGCTGGGAGCAGTAATTAAGCATCACGGCCAGAGCTCTGAGTACCCGCACTGCACGCAGGACGCCTGCCCCTCTCACAGCAGCCCTCGGGGAGTCCTCCATGTGTTCTTGTTTACACACAGGAAAACTGAGGTCCCACCCCTTCCCATAGCCTCTGCCGTCCTGATCGTGTGGGTGGTTAGAAGCGGCACATTGGGTCAGTCCGAACTGTGAAAAAGTGGACAGGGCAACTGCCCGGCAGGAAATACGCCTCTAGATTCACGTTTTCCACAATCCATTCACTCGTTCATGCCACAGATGCCCCACTGGGGTAAGCACTATGCAGTAAGCACCTACTGGGGACAAAGCGAGGGACTGAGGCCATCTGGTCCCTGTCCTCTTACAACTCAAGTTTATGGGACACATGGATGGAAAACAAAGAGTTACGTGTGTAACTGCAGTTGCTGGAACGCTGAAGTGGATTTGGAGAAAAAGTAGAATAGAGAAGTATGACCTTTTTATTTTTTAATCTTCACCCAACAAATCTTCATTGCTTTTAGAAAGAGGGGAAGGGAGAGAGAAACATTGCTGTGAGAGAGAAGCATCAATTGGTTGCATCTTATATGTGCCCAGACTGGGGATCGAACCCGCAACCTAGGTATGTGCCCTGACTGGGAATTGAACTCGCAACCCTTCTGTTATGGGACAATGCTCCAACCAACTGAGCCACAGTGGCCAGGGCAGAAGTATGACTTTTATGAGCAGAAAAAAAATCCTGATATGTTTTCTGACATTTCATATGAAAATTTTCAACATACAACAAAGTTGAAAAAATTTTACAGTAAATATTCATATACCTGCCACATGGATTCTCTCAATAATACCTAACTGTACCTATACATCCCTCTAGCAATCCATCAGCCCAACTCAGATCTAAGGACACCGTACATTTTTAAAAGGTGAGGCTGTAAAGCCACTGACTGGAGCTAAGAGCAGCCGTCCCTTTGGAGGGGTTTCGCCAGCCCCCATATAGCCCGCCCGGCCCCTGTGAGGGTCAGCATTCATGACCCCTGGCTGCAGAGTCGGGAGGGGGACAGTTACTGGGGAAGGAAATCTTGGCTCCCTTGTGTCATGTTGAAGTCTAGAGTGCGTTGTCCTTTGGGGGAACAAGTGGTAAGGTCCCAGGAGAGAACACATTCCAGGGCCAACAAATTGCATGACCCCTCAAGATTGGCCTCTGCACGAAGAGGCCAGTGACACATCAGGCAAGAGTCAAGGGTGGGAATAGTTATCTTATGAATGCACATGGCAGGCCCGTCCAGGAGGCCAGAGCGCTGGGGATTAGATGGCTCAGGCCGCCGGTAGCTCCTGGCCCTGCACCTCGGGATAGTTCCTCGTGACCATCCTGGGGGAGGCTCCAGCGTGGGCTCATGGAGGGAGATTTGCTCCCAGTTGCTGAGAGGAGAGGGCTCACTGCTCAGCCCGAGGATTCTGTACTGGGAGTCCTGGTCCTGACGAGGGGCCTCAGGAAGGAGGGTTGAGGTGTCAGGGGGTGCAGGCCAAGTGTGTTCCCACTCGGTGGAAACTGGGGGACCTGGGAGCTTCCATGCACAGCTTGGTAACACCTGGGTGACATTCGCTGGACCATGGAACCTGACCCTAGTCATAATATGAAGTCACAAAAACAATCAATCAAAGTCCATTTATTGAGTGTGCACACCCTGGGCGCTCTGCTAAAAGAATTCAATGCCCAATTTTTAATTTGTACAAGCCTGTGAAATAAGTACTGTTACTGCCTCCTTCTCCAGGTGGGGAACTGAGGCACACAGGCGGGGAGACTTGCTCAGCTGGGGAGTGGTCAGGCCGGGAGCCAAGCCTAGGCTATCCCTAACCCACCTTTCCATTCAGTTATGGGGTATTTTATTTATAATGTCTAATGCTGTTTCTCCGGTATACCTCTTTTCGTAGCCGTGATTAGAATGTTCCAGGTGGCCAGCCAGGTGTGCTGGGTCACCTTGCATGGAATTCAGCCTGTAGATGTCCTTCCCCCCGTCCTCAACTCCCGCGCGGTCAGTTGGCATGCACACTGGGGCCCCTGCCTGGCCTGCGGGCAAGGGAAAGTGGGCACTGGTGTCTTCCTCCTGTGGGTTTGGTACCCACTGTGGCCTGCTTGGGCATCTTTGTCCCCTGGGCTCTGGACTCAGTAAGGACAGTGACCAGGGGTTGTCTGTGTTCAGGCTCTGAGGGTGCAGTCGCATCGAGCCCGCCCAGGAGGGGCCGGCCGTTCCCTGTACGGTCGGTGCCTCTGTGCTGGGCCCTTGGCAAGGAGCTCTGACCCGTGGGATGTCCCTGGTCCCTGTGCGCCAGGAGGGTCACCAAGGAGGGAAAGGAGCAGAGGCAGGTCACAGGCTGCTCACGTTTCACGTGGAGCCTAGAGTTCCAGGCCAGTTTC